>CM076584.1:940279262-940570252 GCA_034641835.2 Pinus albicaulis | reverse complement strand
ATCTCATTCACAAAACTAAAGGATCCTGTGGCCAAGTTAGATTTGCCCTTTGATATCCCATATCCATTGATGAGTTTGTCACAAACCTCTTCTTGACTCCATTACCCAATGAATCTGACATTTCTTCTTTCTATCTATACTACCTAGCCCTTTCATGTTCTACAATGCCAATTCAACCAAGCAAACAAAAAAAACAAACAAACACCTGTACTTAATAACTAGTCTAAAACCAATACATAAAAGAAAACAAGATAAAACTTTGCAAAACAAGTAAATTTGGGAGATCCCTCTCTGAGAATAGGAGGACTAGATCCAGGAACTGTAAAGATTGGTTTTGATGTTGTCTTGTATTTTGGTTAGCCAATCTATCAAAACTCAGGAACCCCAACAGGAAGAAATTAAGGCAACCCTAAAAGAGAAGTTTAGGAGAACTAATTCATATGCGCAGCTGATGACAAAAATGAAAGATATTCGTGAAGAACCTAATGAATCTCTATGGGAGGCTGATCAGAGGTTGAAATGCACCATAAGAGATGGTGGATTTGTGATTGATGATACTCAGCATAAGGAATGGTTCATTGCTATGTTACTCCCACATCTGCGCCAACAATAAGGTAAGAAAAATATCACCACACAAGCTGAGGTTGTAGAATTTTCAATGAAACTGGAGGCTACCCCAACACCTATTACACTGGGAACTCAAAATATTGAGAGTCAGTTAGAAGCCATGTATCTATAAATTCAAAGTCTGCACAAAGACAAAGGCAAGGAGGTCTATGCAGAGGTATGGTGTATAAAATGCAAAGTGTTTGGGCACCATAAAGACCAGTGTCCTATCTTCAACAATTATCTAAATGCTGGAGGTCCTAGTCCATTTAAGAATCCTGTATGGTGCACTATATGTCAAATTGATGGACTGCATGACATAGATTCTTGCCCAAGGATCAGAAAATATCAGCTTGAGTTGAAGCAGTTATTTTGCAAGTTCTTTTTGTCATTAGGGCATGATGAGAAAAATTGTTGTACATATGAAATGATGTTGGATAAAGCAACGATATATTGAATGTAGGTTGAGCCTATCTCACTATCATCCCCTTCTGGTCGCAGAGGAAGAGGCCGAGGAGGTGGATTAGCTGGTCAAGGAAGAGGACAAGTGATTTTCTATAATTGTAGGGATGCTAGTCATTATGCATGTGAATGTCTGAGTCCAGCGCGATATTCATGTAGGTACTGCAGAAAATTCTATCATGTCATAGAATATTGTCCTGTCTTGATTTCCAAAATGCAGGAAGAGAAGACCCCAACGCAAAATCTTCAGATGGTTCACACAGAAACTCATGAAGAAGATCCCTATGTGAATGTAGTTAACACGAGTGGCATAGATACCAATGAAGATAAAGGAAAGCAACATGCCACTGATGTATGGATATGGAAAGCACCTGAAAAGAAATAAGGCTTTAATCTTCAGTGCGCAAAAGAGACCTTTATTGAAGCACAAAAATAATTTACAGAAGGAGGTACATCAACAAGTGGTAGACAACTGAAGGAAGAAGGAGGAGATGAGGAGATTAAACCATTTCTACAAGCATGCATAAAGTTGCTGTGCAATAAGAAGGCTGTCAAAAAACTACAGGCATTAATAGATAATTGCGCAAAAAAAGAACAACCCTTGTTCAAACAACAATCAGTCAACAAAATATACAAGAACAAGAATAAAATGGGTAGGGAGATGCGTATGACTGCGCAGATTGGTGCTTATGAAATGGACCAAGTATTTTAGATTTGGGATCAGATGCTAATGTTCTATCTAAACAAACATGACAACACATGGGAGAGCCAAAGTTGAAATGGTGTAATATCCAAATGTGCATGGCTAATCAACATAATTTCATTGGTTTAGGGAGGTTGTCACAAGTTGTGGTCAATATATAAGGTGTTAAGGTGATGGCAGACTTTGAAGTCATACAAATTGTAGATGATACTCATACCTATCTTGCACTGCTAGGATTAGATTGGGCCATTGACGTGGATGGTGTTATTAATCTAAAGAGAAGAATAATGGAATTTGAGAGAAATGGAGTCAGGGTAATCATTCCTGTGGATCCTGCAGAAGGCCAAATGTATACTGAACCAGTGTGCGCTAAGGAAGAGATCGATAAAATCTATAAGTTAACTTTGCACAAGAAACAATGGATTAATCCAACAGTATATGGGAACCTTAAATGGGAGAAGGATAGTTCTTGCTTTTTAGATATGGATGAAGAACTATAGAATTGGCAGAACCAATTGCATGAGTTTTCTGCGTTGCACTATAATCGTGTGACCCACCCCTGTGATGTATTACATATGAGGTACATGATTTACCGCACTATGATGGCTCAACTGATGTAAATATGTTTATAGGAGGGATGGAAAGAGATGTGCCTGAAGGATAGAGATTCCATGTTTTGGATCTTGGCTTGTGCGCTACTCGAGCAATATGGTGGGAAACACATAAGGAGAATATGGGAAACTGGGAGGAATGTGCGTGCATGATGAGGTTGCGGTTTGAATGTCCAATAATTAAAATGGAGGATGTCTATTCTGGAAAAGAGGATCTGCACAACCATTTGGCAAAGTGGAATAAGGTATGGAGTGTAGAACCAAGACCTGAATGGGTCCATATGTTTATTTAAACATTGGGAAAGGTGCCTACTGAATGGTACTTGGAAACAAAGCTATGCAAAGGCACTAGTGAGTGCTTTGTGCTGATAGAAAAATTTATTCTTATGTTTAGCTTTGAAAGTGGATTTGATATGGTTGGTCAAGCCTTTCATAATACTAAAGAAGTAATATTTGATCCCACTAAGCTCGTGATTGAGTACGCGCCACTAGCTTGGGATGTACAGATGAAAGCCATTATGAATTGAAGAAACCTAACAGTACAAGAAAATGATGAGGATCCAAGGAATATCATGATTCATGAATCTGAGGGAAAACATGGATTTGTTGGGCCCTCAATCACCTCATTGGATGTAACAAAGTATTTAAAGCTAAGATAGGTGAATTTTGGAACTAAGGAACAACCTAAGTTAGTAAATATTTGATACTACTGGGATGATGATACAGTAGGCAAGGTTGTTGAGTTGCTGACATAATATCAGGATCAGTTCCCTACAAATTTTTTAGAGTTGAAAGGAATAATTGGGGAAATTGGACTGATGAAAATCACATTTAAGCCTGATGTGCACCCAGAGAAACAACGCCCATACAGGCTGAACCCAAGATATAAGAAAAAGGTGAAAGAAGAGTTGGACAAAGTTGTGGCAGCATGCATCATTGAACTTGTAGAAGAATCTGATTGGGTAAGTCCAATTGTTGTGCAAGATAAAAATACCAAGGGAGAAATCAGAATATGTGTTGACCTGCACAAAATTAATGATGCTTATGTGCATGATCGATTCCCAACTCCATTCTTAGATTAAATTTTGGATAATTTTGGAGGTTAAGAAGCATATTCTTTTACAGATGGGTTTTCAGGAGATCATCAGATCCATATTGCGCAAGAAGATAGGAGTAAGATCACTTTTTCTACTAAATAGGGATCCTTCCAATATACAATTATTCCCTTCGGATTGAAGAACTTTGCTGCCATTTTCTCGCACATGGTAGTTGTTGCTTTCAAAGAATTTATAGAAAAGTTCTTGGAGGTATATTTTGACAATTGGACTGTCTTTGGGTTTTTAAAGAAGCATGTGTCAAATATGCACTTAATGTTGGATACTTGTAGGAAGTATCATATTTCCTTGAATTTGAAGAAGTGTGTTTTATGTGTACCATTAGGAATACTGTCGGGACACATTGTCTGTAAGAAGGGATTGATGGTGGATCTTGCCAAGATTTTTGTCATAGTCAATTTGGAAGTACATGAGAATATTAAGAATTTGCGCTCAATATTGGGGAATATTGGGTACTATAGAAATTTTATTCAGGAATATCCGTCGATAACTGCGCCCATGGAAAATCTGCTAAAAAAGGATGCAATGTTCTACTAGGATGCTAATTGTCAAAGGAGTTTTGAGCTGCTCAAAGAAAATATGGTCACTGCGCCCATCACGGTCTTCCCCAATTGGTCCAAGGCTTTTCATGTACATGTGGATGCCTCTTGTATTGCACTAGGAGTCGTGTTAGTGCAGCCAGGAGCAGGAGAAATTGATTATCCCATTCCTTATGCAAGCCAAAAACTGTCATGCATAGAAAGGAATTACTTGACCACAGAAAGGGAAGGGTTTGCAATTGTATATGTGCTGCAAAAATTCCGCCACTATCTATTGGGAGGTCACTTTAAAATTTTCACTGATCATTCTGCTTTGAAGTACCTGATCAACAAGACTGTGTTGGCAGGGAAGATTTGTAGGTGGTTGATGTTATTCCAGGAATATGATTTTGAAATCCTTGTCAAACAAGGAATATTGAATGATAGGCCATACCATCTGTTTCGCATTGAAACAGGAGAGGAGCCCGCAAATATAGATGATGGATTCCCAGATGTGCAGTTATTTGCGATAAAAGTGGTTGATGAGAATTTCCTTGATATCATTCAATTTTTTACTACCGGTCACATGAATTAGGAGTATAAATTTTAGCAGAAGAAAGAACTTATAAAGAGTGCAACAATCTTCACCATTATTACTGAAAAATTGTAAAAATTAGGTGCAGATGAGGTACTACGAAGGTATGTCCTGGAATATGAAAGGCATGCAACTATAAATGAAGCTCATGGAGGAGTTGTCGGTGGTATTATGTAGGTAAGGCCAATGTGCAGAAGATTTTGCGTGCTATGTTATGGTGGCCCACACTACACAATGATGCCTATGCACATTGCTACACATGTGATGTTTATAAGAGGAAAGGAAAGTCATCACGTAGAGATGAGATTCCCTTGAATTTGTAGATGGCGTTGCAAGATTTTGAGAAATGGGCTATTGATTTTGTGGGACCTATTAATCCTCCAGGAAGAAAGAGTGGTGCGCGCTATATCATCACTGCGACATACTATGTAACTAGATGGGCTGAAGCCAAACTAGTGAAGGATTGTACTGCTAATATTGTTGCGCAATTTATTTTTGAAAATATAGTGACCTGGTTTGGTTTCCCTAATATTTTGATCAGTGATCAGGGTACACATTTTGTAAATGACACCATTAAGGCATTGACCGAAGAATTCAGGGCGTGTCATTAGAAGATATCTCCTTATCATCCTCAGGAAAATGGTGCAGTTAAAGAGTTCAATAAGATATTGGAGACCACACATATTAAGGTATGCAATGCTAACATAAATTATTGGGATAAGTAGGTGCCAACAGTTCTCTAGGCATATAGGACTACTTGCAAAATGTTGACTGGAAGGACACCTTTTAGAATGGTATATGGGCAAGAGTCTGTGTTGCCCATGGAGTTCATTATTCCTAGTTTGTGCATTGCAGCATTTACCAATATGGTTGAAGAAGATGCTCTAGAAGACCGATTGTCATAGTTGGTTGCTCTGAAAGAAGATAATTTTATTGCAAATTATCACCAACAGGTTCAAAATGTGTGCGAAAAATCCTGGCATGGCAGATCAGGAAAAAGGTTTTCAAGGAGGATGACTTGGTCTTACTCTAAGATATAAAGTTTGCGTGCCACCCAGGAAAATCACTGATGGAGGATCAGTGCGCTTGGCCACATTGAGAGGTGAATAAATTCTTGGATATGTCAATGGAAGTAATTTGAAGCCATACAGGAATGACTCCGTGCCTACCAAATAACTATATGTTATGCAGAATTGTGTTCTATGGATAAATCAAATTCCCTAAGTCTAGTGTTAGGCACTTAGAACAACAGATGAAAGACTTTGCTATCACTTTATCTAAAATAAATAGTCACAAAAAATGATATAAGAACTTACTTGTGATCCAAGCGCTTATTCTTCTCCTTCTGTCGCTTTTGATGTAGCCTTCAATCCAACTCAGATCACCAGATTGATTCCTTCAAGTATAAAAAATGAGCAACAAACATATTGCAATATACATATGCATACTTATCTTAATCACTCAAATCGATTAGATGTGAAACATATATATCATTCAAGAGTCCGTTGAATGAGAAATAGAAATATAAATAGATACATATATGGGAAAATGAACAACAATCTTTATTAAAGAGTAGAAGGGGGAGGTTACAACCAATGATCGATTTGATGTCACCGGCTCCAGATTCATCCTAGCCTCATCACATCCAACATCACACCAAAAGCATATCAGTACTTTTAATCTCTCAAATGAGAATCCAAAAACAATTCTTTACCAAAATTATTCCTTTCCTAGAACTAGGATTTGTGCTCAATTTATAAGGAAAATGATGGTAGTTTCTAAATGAATGAATTTCTAATAGTAGGAAAAACATGTTCCCAAGTTCAGAGGTGTTAGATGGACACATGGATTCAAATTTTGACTCATATGGACTCTTCTAGAAGGCACTGGCCATGTGGAGATTCCTAAAACAATGAGAGTTCTGCTCCCAGGTGACCAACCCACTCTTGAATGTCAAGAAGTGCATTGCAGTGCACCCTTGAATAGAGGATGTTGCATATGCAACGGAGTTAGTCCCTTTAGAGGCAACGTTGGTGATTTCATATGAGATATAACATATACTTCAAACCTTGGAAATCTCACAATTGAAGCCATGAGTTATTTGTTATTCTCTTAGGGCATATAGAAACTAAAATGCAAGGGGATGATAGACCCTATTTCATTGGTGCTAGGGATGATGTCGAGTTTGACTAGGTCATGGGGGATGATTCCCAAATTGACCTATAATAGTTGCCCCCTAAATCTTGAAGTCAAAATAATAGCAATATTTTTGACTGAGATGCTTTACGATGTGATGAGATGGAACTGAAGAAGAGTGATGACCTGCATCAATATTACAATACATTACATCGTGATATTTTCATCTTGATCACGGATTGCTGAGGGAGGCATTCCCATGTTCATCACATAAACTATCTAATAACATGTACATAGTGCAAAACGTTGTCTACATTGGAATTTTTCCAAATACAGACATGCCTACAAATATAGGCCCATGTTCGGATGATGATCTATATGTAAGTTCACCGTACAAATGATGTGTATAAAAATCCTAAAATCGCAGCATGGATGGCTGAAACTAGATCTAGGGTCTTCTTATCTCGTTCACTTGATAATTTGGGTACAAGTGTAGCCATGCGAATATATGATTTTCAGTTGAACATGGTAATACATCGTTTGATTACCAGTCAATGATGTGATCTGTTAAAAAACACGAGAGAACCACCATTGATGTTAATGGCTCTCAAGGTACTACAATAAATTTTGTAAGGTGTGAATAGATGATTTGATGTCGAACACCAAACAAAATATTTCGGTCAAAGTTCCGGAAGAGAGAATCTTTTCGATGGTGTAAGAAGCCTCATGGTACTGGAAGATGATGTTTCTAAGTAAACTTCCTGGATGATGATTTGATTTCGACAGGAAGCCACTTTATCGTGAAACAGGAGTTACTAATTTCAGAGACAAAATGTGACTTGATATAGCAATGTTCAGGGATGACTGTCATGAGAATGAAATTTTATGAGTATTGTAGAAGGATGAGTATTCACTGGATGAATTCTGTTGAACATATAGGCGACACTGAGATGAGTTGGAAGCATTGAACCCAAACCGAAGTGAAGGTATGATGAACCATATGTATGAATGAACCATCAAGAATATTACCCAACCCAAAAAGTCACAATGATGGAGTGAAGTGTCATGTTCAAGAGAGACCTTCTACTATAAAAGTTCTGTTCACTTTCCCAAATTTTCCCTCGTCATTTTTCGACTAGTGTCTCTTTATTTTTTAACAAGCTTGAGGAGGATAACATATGATTGAGCTATAATTCAACCCTTTGGGAAAATATGTATCTCTATTTCATAATTTAATGAGTCTAGCAATAAATGAAACTCGATTCTTTGCATGATCGATAAGCTCATTTCTATTTTATGTTTTAACGAGCCTAATGACCTTGACAACCTGATCCATTTTCATATTTAGAGAGTTTGAAAAAGAGGAAAAAAGAAAATTCCATAAGTACTTTTTTGTAAAGTTGTCGTTCAGATCTGAAAAAGTGTAAAACGATATCTGAGAGAACCTCCTAGCCATGTTTGACTAAGGTTTTCCTTTTTTGTAAATAATCTATCTCAGTCCGAATAAGGGTTAAACATATACTGAGTAGATGTCATTTCATTTACTTTTATGAGATCGAAAAGATAAGTGCTCGACAATATTTTCACATTACCGAAGTATGAGAAGAGCTAAAATAAGACTCAAAGGGTTCCCTTTTCACTGTTATCGATGCTCGAAAAAGAGATAAAAGTGCGCTTCAAGTCCTTTTTCATTTTTATGAAAGCTCAAAAAATGAGGATAAAAGTATGGTTTAACTCTTTCATTTTTTTATCAAAGATCGAAAAAGAAGGATAAAAGTATGTTGTGACTAACTTTCAATTTAATTTACGAGTAGGAAAAGACAAAAATAACTCGACATTTTCATTTGTTTTATGAGAATGAAAAATAGCAAAAGAAGCTCGGGATTTTCATGATTTTAATGAGTCTTGAAAATAATACCTATAATGGACTTGAGTTGGTTTTGACTGCCCCCTACAAGAGCAAATGTCGAATGCCCCTTGCAAGAGAACATGCCCCCCAAGATTCATTTCATTCACCTAGGTAGACTACTGGTTACTAATAGATGGATGGAATGAAGGTTCATTGACGAGATCAAATGGAAGACTCATCTTAATTAGGAGATTATTTGTTTCATTTTTTAATGAGATTGACACAGGAAAAGAACTATGCTCATGGAACCTATTTCATTTTTTAACGAGGTTGACACAATAAAAGAACCATCCTCATGAATTTGTTTCATTTATCGAGGTTGACATAGTAAAAGAACTATCCTCAACACCTGTTTCATTTTTTAACGAGGTTGACATAGGAAAAGAACTATCCTATTGACATGATTCATTTTTTAACGAGGTTGACATAGTAAAATAACCATCCTCATTATGCAGTTGGACCAGTGAGCGTGTGCTAGAAAATATGTATTCTAATGGAGTCATCATTTAATGAGTTCAATAAGCACCACAAATTATAAGTTATAACATGTGTTGAAGAGTCTTTTCCACGGTTTCCATTGAATTTACAAATGTTGAAGGGTAATTTCTGTGGAATCACCGGCCACCAAGTAGAATAACTGATGGGACCAAATTGATATTGCACTGAAGATGTATATAAAGGATCAATCCATTCAGTACTCATAAGAGAGGAACCAGATAGGATTCCAGATGATGACATGGGTGAACTCAATGGAAAAAACATCAAAGATGAAGCAATATTAGATGTTGTCGCAGTTGAAATAGATGGTTCAGTCTGGGATGTTGTCTCAGCCATGGTCAAATGACCTAGTGTATACCTTATAGGATCTACAGGAACTCAAAGTGAAAGATGATGAACAAAAGCAAAATAACATGATTGAGGAAAATACTCGTACAAATAAATCTCCTCTCTAAAATGGGTTGGAGTTAAAGGTGTTTCGTCTTGTGGTATTTCTTCAATCGAAATTAAACTAGGTGGAAGGATTTTTTCGCTAGGCCCAAAGTATATTTCAGAAGGTTAACTGCACGATATGGGAGACTCAATGGCTACAATAGATTCTTGGGTGACAGATATAGGAAACACTTTCGACCGTTCGACTTCAGGATTTAGATGTTGTGGAAAAAAAGTGACAGGATCTAGATCAACTTCTAGTTGAACAACATCAGTTTCAGGAGGTATGGTCTCACTGATTGGATGGATCGTGACCATTTATAGCTGTGAGGACTCCATCTCGACAACAGTAGATGAACCAAGATTTGTAGAAACAACTTGAGCTGACTCTGGTATATGTGAGGATGATGTCACACTAGATGTACTAATAGTACTAGTTTCAGTAGGATGATGTCGCCTTCGTCGACCAGAAATGGCTTCCGATGGTAAAGGTGGTTTCAATGCTATTCTACACGAAAAACGGGGAAAGGGATGTTCTTCTTCCATGATGACTGATTTATTTTATGACCAAAAAAAAATAAAAAAAATAAAAGGGTAATTCTAGGCAAAAGGTTTATCAAGTAATTGTGAATTGCAGAATACCTCCTGGTGAACCAAGAAGTACGGGCATGCAATCTCCCCAAATGTTGTGTTCAGTGTACCACAAGTTACAACGTGGCCGACTCAGTTCACTATGGATGGATAGCAACCTAAATTTTTCCTCCCAAATATACTTGAAGGAACGCAACGGCCCAAGTATGTATTAGTGTTGTTTAATACAAAACAGCACAATGAGAGCACCCCCTTATACTTTTCATACTACCCTATATACCCGAAGGTACGTGGATGAGCTCCAATATAATTATGTATGTGGAGTGAGGTGTCACACACGGAATGTATCATAGACAAGTTAATGATAGCTGCTATGTTTAACGACGCCTAAACACGTCTCTAGCCTAAACCTTCTAAATGTTATCATTATGGTTCCAATGCTTTCTTAGGTAAATTGATGTAAATTTTAAGTTGATATTGTTTAAGAAGTTTGTCTTCGAGGTTCACCGCATGATGTGATGGAAATTACTAAAAATGAAAACTAAAATGATAAGAAAACTTTTCAATTTTAGTTTTTTCAATGAAAATCCTAGCTACTAAGGGAAAGAGCAATCATTTTTAGAGCAAACAACAAAGAGCACAAACTAAAATGCAACTTTCCTAACTTGTTCCTATGCAAAACAAATAATTCACTATATGCACATGCATGTTTTTATTTTCAGATCCCTTAATGTGAATGCAAGGAAGGAAACTATATGCATCAAATCAACAAAAAATAAGTGTTTTCTTCTTTGAGAAACGAGGAATTTAACAGCAATTTCCCTTTTAGGAAAAATGAAGAATGGAACTACAATCTTTCCTGTAGGAAACAAAGAATTTAACGGCAATTCCCTTTACGAAAAAAGATGGATCTAATGCAGAAATAAAATAGTTTGAATATGATTTGCCAATGATAAAGAAAAACATTAAAAGGACATTGAACAAATTTACTTTTCAAAGGAGGAAGAATCAAGTAAATTCATTGGTCTCTAAGAGGTATCAGACAGTTGAGAATATAGCAAACAAATGGATGAGAATGATAGAAATGAAAAATTTGAATGGAATTTGGTTCACTAAGGGGGCAATACAGTCTCTAAGGGGACACAATGCATTGTAATACACCCCTGAAAGGCAGACAGTGCACTATTGTGCATTATATCTTGACCAACAGTGCGTTAGGCGCAACAATGATTGAAAATGAAAGCTATTGAACAAACTTATAATGCAATTATTTCATTCAAAAGTATAATAAATGAAAGTAGATTCTATTGATGAGAATTATTAGAGGAAAAAACACCAGGAATGATAGGAAACTCCCTAGCGGAGTCACCAATTTGTTATGTAGAATTGTGACCTACAGATAAATCAAATTCCCTAAGTGTGGTTCTAGACACTTAGAACAACAGATGAAATACTTTTCTATCGCTTTCTCTGAAATAATTAGACACACAAAATGATAGAAGAAACTACTTGTGATCTAAGCGCTTCTTCTTCTCCTTTCTTTGCTTTTTTGTAGCCTTCAATCTAACTTAGATCACGAGATTGATTCCTGCAAGTATAAACAGATAAAAACAAACAGATTGCAATATACAGATGCCTACTTATCTTAATCACTCAAATCGATTAGATGTGAAACATATATATCATTCAAGAGTCCATTGCATGAGAAATAGAAACATAAATAGATACACATATGGGAAAGTGAACAAAAATATTTATTAAAGAGTAAAAGTGGGAGGTTACAACCAATGATCAATTTGATGTCACCAGCTCCAGCTTCATCCCATCCTCATCACATCCAACATCACACTAGAAACATATCAACACTTTCACTCTATCAAATGAGAATCCAAAAACATTAATTTACCAAAATTCTTCCTTCCCTAGCACTAGGATATGTGCTCAATTTATAGGGAAAATGATGGTAGTTTCTCAATGAATGACTTTCTTATAATAGGAAAGACATGTTCCAAAGTTCAGAGGTGTTAGTTGGACACATAGATTCAAATTTTGACACATATTGACTATTCTAGAAGACACTAGCCATGTGGATGTTCCCAGAACAATGAGAGTTCTGCTCCCAGGTGACCAACGCACTCTTGAATGTCGAGAAGTGCATTGTAGTGCACCCTTGAAAATATCACAATAGAAGACATGAATGATTTGTTCTTCTCTTAGGGAATATGGAAACTAAAATTTAAGGGGATGATAGACCCTATTTCATTGGTCCTAGGGATGATGTCCAGTTTAACCAGGTCATGGGGGATGATGGCCAAATTGACCGATAACACTATATGGCCGGAGTATCGGACCTACACAGATGAGAGGGAAAATGTACAGTAAGGTGAAACACGCACATGTTATCTGTGTGAGGAGATTTACTGATGCGCATAGGTGTCAAAAAATAGTCACTAGAACAGTAAAAATGGATAACATAGATTTATTACCCTTTTTGGGAGCGTCTAGGATGCATTTAATGAAGGGATTTTTCCAGATTTGGGACCATTTTGTGAGTAATGGAGCATCATTAATGCACAAAGATCCATTTAGATGCACCAACGTATAAATATGGCCTATGGAGTTGCAATTTTTGGCATTATGATGTAATATGTTGTCCTTGATGGAAACCTCAACCTATTTGTTAAAGATGTAAAAATGATGTTTCTACAGGTCAATTTAGATGTGACAGAGAAAGGAATTCCAGTAAGTGCCAGAGAAATGAAACAAGAAATATTTCTCAATGTATACGTAGGTTTGATGAAGGCAACCCGGGTATATACGATACTTATTATACAGGCAACTCGCATATACATCCAAAATTCGTATATATGTAGTTTTTATGAAGAGAAGTCGCATACATACTCGGTTACGTAGAATAAAGTCGCGTATACCTTTTGCACTCTAAAATTATGATACCAGGGGGCTTTACAATGATATTAGCCCACAATATTGAGCATTGTATTTTCTATTTGATTCCATCCAAGAATACCATTGGCACTTGTGTGGTTTTGGCTCATGATATTGGTAAAGGCTAAATATATATAAGGAGAAGAATATCATAGCACAAGGTGTGAATGTGTAAGGGTTTGAACTGAATACTTCTCTCTGAAGTAAATCTGCATGCATTGGGTTCTGTTTATTTAGAGATTTGAAAATATGATGCACCCATGGATGTAATGATGGATCAGGATCTCTAGATCTGACATGATGTTGTACTTGCATGATCTAATGATGAGATGTGTGAATATGTGACCTGGCGCATGTTTTCTAAAGTGAAGAAATATGGGTAAGTCTAAATATCTAAATCTTGTTGCAGTAATAATATTTATAGATATATACTCTAGTTTTTTACGGTGAAATCGCGTATACACACGAGTTTGATTCAGCGAAAGCACGTATGGAAGTCAGGATTTTTCTGAAGTGATGGAAAGGTTATCTATTTATTGCTATTATATATATCTACTATCTGTCGATGAAGTCTTCTTGTAGATATGGTTTGTTTTGAATATTGGTTATGCTTCTAAGATGAATATGTACAAACCTCATCAATGAATGAGTTATTATGATTAATGATATTTGAACAAGGGTTCTGAAAATATGAAAATTTATATGATTGAAAGCCTTAGATCTTTTCCTCAGTCTGATCAACTTCTAGAAATACAATATTCACAAATCTATACGCACATTGGTGTGTAGGAAAGCACATATATGCACAGGTTGAGTGAAGTAAAGTAGCGTATGCATTTAATATAATGAATGAGTAAAGTTGGAATTGAGTCTGCATGTTGATTCTGATAGCTGGGTTTATTACTGTGTTCAGGTTACAATGTTATCATTGTGTTGTTTGAAGTTTGGGTTAAGTATCTTGGTGGTGATCTTTGTGTTGAGTTGTATTGAAGCTGTTGGATCTAGTGTGAAAATTTATGAAACATGGTCTGTAGTGGGTCTGAGGGTTGGAGTCTTCAGTATGGAAGTAGAAGCTTCCTGCCAGTAGAAGTTGGTGTTCTAAAAAATTGGGGTTGTAGCTCCCTTCCAGTAGTGGCTAGTAAACGAGATTAGGGGGTTGAAGCTCCCTTCCAGTAGCAATTGGAGAACAAGAGAAGGTTGCAGCCTTCTACAGGTAGATTCTTGCATACTGATATGAGTCTGCATCAAAAAAACATTGTAAGAAGCTTTCTATATAATAAATATTGAAGACAGAGACGAAATTAGTCGTGGTTTTCTCTCGAATTGGGTTTCCACCTTAAATATTGGTGTTCATGTGTGATGATTTATTCAGTTATTACTGCACATACTTACTGCTTTACTATCTGATGCATAACTAATGATCTAGGTTAAATAATGTTTCTGAATAGTTATCTAAACAGAAAATATAATCGTGCATACACTAGTTTTAGTTTATATATCCGCATACATATGCTAGTTGGGTTTATCAAAGTCGCGTATAGAAATCAGTAGAGAGAAAATAAAAATATTGTGATTATTGAAAATACTGATTCACCCCCCTCTCAGTATTATTCCCAGCAATTGGTATCAGATTAGGTCCTTATGAAGAAGCTTAATCACTAGAAGGAATATCAATTAAAATGAGCAATCAATATGGGACAACATCTCTCAGGCCTCCTCTCTTCAACGGAAATAATTTAAACTTCTGGAAGAAAAGGACAAGATCCTATCTTTAGTCTCTTGGAGCAGATGTATGGGCTATAGTTGAAGGAGGTTATCAATATCCAACTTTAGTTCCAACATATCCAACAGTAAGAAAGAGCTATGAAACAAATGAAGAGGTGGTCAATGCATTATTCTGAAGTTTGATTGAATCAGAATTTGTCAAAGTCATGCAGTTGAATACAACAGAGGAGATATGGGACAAAATCATTGTGAGCTATAAAGGTGATGCCAAGGTAAAAAGTGCTAAACTCCAAACTCTCATAATTCAATATGAAAAACTTAGAATGCATAATGAGGAAAGCATTGCTAGTTTCTTTTTACATCTAGATGATATTGTAAATCGTATGAGAATATGGGTGAAACCATAACTGACACTACTCTAGTAGAAAAGGTTTTAGGATCTCTAACTCCCGAAATCGAGTCAAAAGTGTCTGCTATTGAAAAGAAGAAGGATCTACAAACTCTTACTATTGTTCAAATTCATGGGATTTTGACTGCATGCGAAATGAGGAAAGGAGGTCCATCTGAAGTCAAGGAAGCTGTCTTTAGAGCTGCTGCAAAAGGAAAGAAAGTAGAAGAACAAGAAGGATCAGAGTATTTTTTAGAATAAGATGAGATAAATTTTGTAAAGAGGCTACAACTTGGCACTAGAAGGTTCAACGGTATGCTAATTTTCTTATGGAAGAGTTGGTCATTATGCTACTAAATGTCCCGAAAAAGATAATCATGAAAAGGGAAAGGAAGTGGAAAACGGAAATAAGAAACAGTTTATCAATAGAAAAAGCTATTATACTCATGAAGATAATGATGGTCTATCAAATATTGAAGAATGAGAATCGGATCAATATATTAGACTGCTCATGGATTTTGAAAAAGACTCCACTGAGGCTAAAGATACTATTATGGATGCATTAGAAGAAAAATATTTTCTTGAAGAAATAAATCATCTCAAAATATGTTTGGAAGAAAACAAATTTTCCATATATACTCTAAAGAATAAGCTTATAGAAAAGGAGAAGCACAATGTAAAATTAGAATTTGAAATAGTAAGCCTAGGAAAGGAAATTAAGAAAGTGAAAACTTTAAATTTTAGATTTGTTGAAGGATCTGAAACCTTAGATGAAATTATCAAGGTACAATGCTCTCCTCTTATAAAGACATGTTTGGGATATATTGGAGAATCCTCTTAGTCTTCAGCACCAAGCTATCTAAATGAAGCTAAATCCAACTAGCAACATTTTTTCACTTAGCAAAAGAACAAAGTGACTACCTAGGTAAAGCATGGCCACTTCAATTCAAGGAAGAACAATAACAGAAATATCAATCAACAGGTAAACATAAATATAAGGTTTCATGATCACAAAAATTTCTACTTTAAAGGACAATGTTTCTCATGTCATAATTTTGGTCATAAAGACGTACAATGTGTTGCATACTAAACCATCATGACCAGAGAAGCTAGAAAGCTAAGAAATGAGACTGGATTAAAGAATAATACTTACAACAACTTTTCTCCTCTTCAAGGCGAAATTGAATGTTCTTATTGCAATAAATTTGGACATGAAGAATATGAATGAAAAAGAAAACTTCAGCCAAAAGAACATATACCCACAAATTCTAAGGTACGGAGAAAGAAGGACTCATAGGTTGAAAGTTGTGGCATAGCGTTATTTGCAGAAGGAGAAGAAAATAAATTGTACATTGATAGCGGATGCTCAAAACACATGATAGGTGATAAAAATAAACATTTTCATATAATGCATTAGAGAAAGAAAAGAATGTTACTTTTGGAAATGACTCTTCTACTATCATTAAGGGTAAAGGTTCTGTGTTTCTAAAGGAAAAGGTTAAAGCTAACAGTGTTATGTATGTGGATGGGTTAAAGCATAACTTTTTGAGTGTAAGCCAAATGTGTGATCAAGGAATTAAAGTTGTCTTTAGTTTAAAACAATGTGTAGTACGTGAACTTGAAACGGGAAAAATAGTAAGAAAAGGAACTAGAACACCAAGCAATCTGTATATGTTGAAAGGTGGCCAAGAGAAATGCTACTTAGATAAATATACATAAAATTGGTTATGGCACAAAAGATTGGGACATTGCTTCTCCTAAATAAGCAATCTAGCAGACTCAAAGCGATTCATGATCTTCCTAGCATCACTCTACCTGAAAGTACCATATGAAAATCATGCCAATTTGGTAAGCAAACCAGGGTGCAATTCAATGGCAAAGAAGGATCAGAAAGTAAGACCCTTGAACTTATACATACTGATCTATGTGTTCCTGTAAGGAAAAATTCACCTTGTGGAGAAAAATACTATATTTTATTTATTGATGCCTTCTCTAGAATGTGTTGGACTGGCTTACTAAAACATAAATATGAAGCATTTGAAAAATTTAAGATCTTCAAAGATTTGGTTGAAAATTAATTAGATCTAAAAATAAAATGTCTTAGATATGAACAAGGAGGAGAATATATATCAGATGAATTCTTTGATTTATGTGAACATCATGGCATAGAAAGACAGTTTTATGTAGCTGGAACCCCACAAAAAAGTGGCGTGGAAGAAATAATGAATAGAACATTTCAATAGATGGCTCATGCTATGCTTTATGAATTTGGCACTCCCGATACCTTTTGGGGAGAAGCAGAACATACTGTAGTAAATATTCTTAACAAGGTTCATGTTCTTGTGAACAATGATAAAACTCCTTATGAGCTTTGGTATGTTAATCTTCCCACTATAAAGCATTTTAGAGTTTTTGGAAGAAAATGTTTATCAATAAAAATGATGAAAAAATTGGTAAGTTTGAGCCTAGAGAAGATGAAGGAATATTTCTTGGTTACTCTTCTAGAAGTAAAGGATATAAATATTACAATAAAATACTTCGGAAGATTGTCGAATGTATTGATGTTGTAATTGATGAGTCACTCACAACTCCTAAAAGGGAAATGACAACAACAAATGAAGATGATGATGATGTATATTTTCCCTCATCAAATAACAATAATATAGAAGGAGGACCTAATGAAGCACCAGAAGAAGATATATTTGAAAAGGCTCCATCTAAGTATGTTCAAAATAATCATCCATAATCTCAAATTCTAGGAGAAAAGGGATCAGGTGTCCAAACAAGAAGAACTCTTGTATGATCCCCTAACTATCTGGAATTCTTATCCACTATTGAACCATAGAATGTAAATCAAGTTAGTACGATGAATGTTGGATTCAAGCCATGAATGAATAACTTGATCAGATTCAAAAGAATCATACATGGGAATTGGTTCCAAGACCTCATGATAAAAATGTTATTGGAACAAAATGGATATTCAAAAACAAGTTAAATGAAAATGGAGATGTTATTAGAAACAAAGCTAGACTTGTTTGTAAAGGTTATGCTCAACACAAAGGTATAAAATTTGAAGAAACATTTGGTCCTGTAGCTAGAATTGAAGCCATAAGAATGTTTCTTGCTTTTTCAAGGTTTCAACAATTCAAAGTTTATCAAATTGATGTAAAATTTCCTTTCCTCAATGGTGATCTAGAAGAACAAGTTTATATAGAACAACTAGAAGGATTCATTCTGGGAAATGATGAAAAACTTGTTTGCAAACTTAAAAAGGCTTTATATGGTCTCAAAAAGGCTCCTCGGGCATGGTACTATCATCTTGACAAATATATTTAACAACAAGGTTTCAAAAAGGGATCTGTTGACAATAACTTATACACAAAGACTGAGAATGAAAAATTATTCATTATTGTTGTGTATGTTGATGACATCATTTTTGGAAGTAATGAAGAGTCCATGAGTCAGAAATTTGATTCTATTATGCAAAAAGAATTTGAAATGCCATTTATTGGGGAACTAACATATTTTCTTGGCTTAAAAGTGCAACAAGCAAAAAATGGCATATTTCTGGCACAAGGAAAATATCTCAAGCAAATTTTGAAGAAGTATGGGATGGAGGACTGCAAACCTGTGAGTACTCCAATGGTAACTAGATGTAACCTTAGTTATCATGATGATTCTCCCATAGTGAATCAACCAGAGTATATACCCATGATTGGAAGTCTGCTTCATCTAACCGTCACAAGACTAGACATTCTGCATGAAGTTAGGATTGTTGGAAGATTCCAATCTAACCCAAAAGAAGCTCACCTTCAGGCTGTAAAAAGAATATTCAGATATCTACAAGGGACTCAAGTCTTTGGTATATGGTATCCAAAAAATGTTGATATCACTCTTCAAGCTTACACAAATGCGGATTGGGATGGAAATGTTGATGATCGAAAAAGCACTGTGCATTCTATATGGGGCCCCGATTAGTATCTTGGTTTAGCAAGAAACAAAGTTCTATTGCCTTATTTACAGTGGAAGCAGATTATGTGGCTTCCACATCATGTTGAACACAAATTCTTTGGATGATGCAGACATTACAAGATATTCAAATCAAATGTTCATCTCCCATCTCCATTCTATGTGATAATAAAAGTGCCATTAGTATCTCAAAAAATCCTGTTATGCATTCCAATACCAAGCACATTCCTATCAAGTATCACTTCCTACGTGAACAAGTGCTTGAAAAAAATGTAAAATTGGAGTATGTTCCCTCCAAAGAACAAGTTGCAGATATATTTACTAAACCTCTTCCCAGGGAAGCATTTGAATATCTCAGACAAAATCTGGGAGTTGTCTCTACCTCTCTTATCAAATCTGCTTAATTTCAGAAGATTAAATTAGGTACACTGGTTTCATAAAGGCAAATCACATATATACATGAGTTTCTGTGGATAAAACCATGTATGATGTTTGTTGATAGAAATTATTTGGGTCAGCTTTTAGAACAGTCTGGGGTGCTATTGGGTAATATCTGTCGTTGTTCTGGTATTCATCTTACTATAAATTTCTTTGATATTTATCTCCTTGATGAAGATGATTTGATGAATTGGTTGTTGAAAGTGTTAAGGATGCACAAGTTTAGGGGGAGCACCTGCCTTATTGAAAAGGATGCATTGTTGGCATTCTGATAGGTTGTTGTGTTATGATCTCTTGTTTGAGATTCTTTGGTCTTGGTTATACAAAGTCATATATGTTATTTGATGAAAAGGTAATCTTGAAACCTATGATATAAATTTTTTATATTCAGTCATGTAAGAACTTGTTCAAATTTGTAAACCCACTTGGTTGGGTAGGTTAGTTAAATATGTAATTCCACTTGGTTGGATCATTGATGTAAGTATGATTCCTTTTTGATAGGAATTGTCATACTCATTTGAGTTATAGAGTCTTTTACTTCATTGAAAAATATGTCTGAATCTTTAGCATGAACTCAGGGGGAGCATGGTCAATACAATGCACATCAGATTTGCAGAGCTCTTATTCTACAAGGAAAGAGAAACCTTGGTTTGGTATTGATCCGCCCTTTGCCCTTGCTGTCAAAGGGGGAGAGTAACTTGGTGTTTGAATAATAATGTTTATGCTTGATGTATCTATCAGGTATCTACAGGTTGTTGTGATCAAACACAAACATGGTTGCCATCAAGTCCAAAGGGGGAGATTGTTGGCATTATGATGTAATATGTTGTCCTTGATGGCAACCTGCTTGATGAAGTTGTCCTTGATGGAAACCTCAACCTATTTGTTGAAGATGTAAGAATGATGTTTCTATAGGTCAGTTCAGATGTGACAGAGAAAATAATTCCAGTAAGTTCCAGAGAAATGAAACATAAAATATTTCTCAATGTATACGCAGGTTTGATGAAGGTAACCCATGTATATATGCTACTTGGTATACAGGCAACCCACGTAAACATCCAGAATTAGTATATATGTAGTTTTTATGAAGAGAAGTCGCGTACACACGTGGTTATAAAGAATCCAGGTCACATATACCTTTTCTACTCTAAAATTATGATACCATGGGGCTTTACCATGATATTAGTCCACAATATTGAACATCATATTGTCTATTTGATTCCGTCCAAGAATACCATTGACACTTGTGTGGTTTTGTCTCGTGGTATTGGTAAAGGCTAAATATATATAAGGAGAAGAAGATCATAGTGCAAGGTGTGCATGTGTAAGGGTTAGAATTGAATACTTCTCTCTGAAGTATATCTGCATGCATTTGGTTCTATTAATTTGGAGATCTTAAAGTATGATGCATCCATGGATGTAATGATGGACTGAGATCTCTAGATTTGAAATGATGTTGTACTTGCATGATATATTGATGAGATGTGTGAACCTATGACCTGGCGCATGTTTGCTAAAGTGAAGAAATCTGGGTAAGTCTACAGATCCGAATCTTTCGGCATTAATAATATTTACAGATATATAAGCTAGTTTTTCATGGCGAAAGTGCATATACACATGGGTTTGATTCAGCGAAAGCATGTATGGAAGTCAGGATTTTTCTAAAGCTTGATGGAAAGGTTATTTGTTTACTGCTGTTATATATATCTGATGTTTGTCAATGAAGTCTTCTTGTAGATCTGGGTTGTTTTGAATACTGGTTATGCTTCTAATATGAATATGTACAAATCTAATCAATGAATGAGTTATTATGATTAATGATGTTGTCTGAACAAGGGTTTTTCAAATCTGAAAATTTATATGACTGAAAGCCTTAGATCTATTCCTGAGTCTAATCAACTTCTGGAAATACAATATTCAAGGATCTATGTGCAGGTTGGTGTATAGGAAAGTGTGTATATACATAGGTTTAGTGAAGTAAAGTATTGTATGCATTTAAGATAATGAATGAGCAAAGTTGGAATTGAGTCTGCATGTTGATTCTGATACCTGGGTTTATTACTGTGTTTTGGTTATAGTGTTCTCACTGTTTTGTTTGAAGTTTGGTTTAAGTATCTTGGCGGTGATCTTTGTGTTGAGTTGTATTGAAGTTGTTGGATCCAGTGTGAAAATTTATGAAACATGGTCAACAGTGGGTTTGAGGGTTGTAGCCTTTAGTATGGAAGTAGAAGCTTCTTGCTAGTAAAAGCTGGTGTTTAGAAAAAGGGGGTTGTAGCTCCCTTCCAGCAGTGGACGGTAAATGAGATCAGGGGGCTGAAGCTCCCATCCAGTATTAGCTGGAGAATGAGAGAAGGTTGCGGCCTTTTGCAGGTAGATTCCTGCGTATTGATATGAGTCTACATTAGTACAACATTGTAAGCAATTTTCTCTATAATAAATATTGAACACAGAGACAACAACAGCGGTGATTTTGTCGTGAATTGGGTTTCCACCTTAAAACTTGGTGTTCATGTGTGATGCTCTTGTGTGATGATTTATTCAGTTATTACTGTACAAACTTACTGCTTTACTATCTGATGCATAAATGATGATCTCGGTTAAAGAATGTTTCTGAATATTTATCTAAACATAAAATATAACTATGCATACGCTAGTTTAAGTTTATATATTCATGGACATATGCTAGTTAGATTTATCAAAGTCGAGTATAGAAATCAGTAGAGAGAAAATAAAAAGATTGTGATTATTGAAAATACTGGGTTACCCACCCCTCTCAGTATTTTTCCCAACAACAATAATTCCCATTTCTTTCTGACTGATTTTTATGCTTTGAGCTCTATGTTGGCCGTTGAATTTGTTGCGTCTATGTTTTGTTTGGATCCAAGGTTTGAGGAAGCATTGCGTTGAGCAGGGCTAGGGTATGTTATTCAGGGCGAAATGACAGCCACAAGACTAGGTGATGACCAGGCTGTGTTGGAAGTGCCTATTGTGGAAACATCTGCACCATCCAAACCGAAGAAGGGGAAATCTTATAGAATGCGCTAATCTCCCAGAGAAAGGACCCCAAGATCGTACCATTCCGCAGGAGAGAAAATGAAAATGCCCATGACAGAAGTTCTAGAGACAATTGAGGAAGAAGACGAAGAAGTCATTGAAGTAGCCCCTTTTCTTGCAGCTACCAAGTTAAATTGCGTCGTGCAAAACCACTGTAAAGGTATCTAAGGACTTGGATAAGTTGTGCGCGAGTATCCAAGTGGCCCTGATCCGAGAGAATGTCCCAATGGAAGGGGACATGCTTGCAAAAATACCACAGTTGTGGTTTGATGATTGGGACATTGCGGATGTCAAGAATTTCCTCGAGCTCGTGCCAAAGCTTTATTTGGATCAAGTTACCTATGAGGGAGGCATTGTGCACCTTGAGCCAAAGAGAGGGGTGTTAGGCCTGCACAAGTCAGGCCCGCTCAATTTGCTGCAGATCCCTCATTTTGAGCACAACCCCATCAATGATATCTACCTCAGATAGTTGTTGACGTTAGTCCATGATGATGCACTTTCGTTGGAAGAGCGCATCCCGATTGATGTAGAATTAATTCACAGAATTATAGGTTTTCCTGCTAAGGGGGCTGACCCTATTGCGGACTTTAGTAGTAAAGTAGAGGAGAAGGCGGTTGTATACCAAATCAATAAGTATAATGTCATGTGCAAGACCTAGGGGTTTGTTGTCGAGGAAATCAATGACTCTGTTGTATGTTTTGGTACATTTATCTTGGTATGCAAGATGATGCATAAGTGTAGGCCTAAGAAGGTGTTTGCACATGTGATTGTGCTTGCCAACATATGTGAAAAGGGCATCATTTACAACTGGTGTGGGTATCTGTGCAATGAATTCATATAGAAAGTGCACGAGGCACAGGAGGAAGGTAAGCCCTTCCAATATGCATGGCTCCTGTCACTCATTGCACTTATTGGATGGATAACCCTAGAATACACACAGTTCCTAGAAATTGAAGAGAAAATGTGTGAAGATACGTGCTACCCAACACTATGGAACTCGTCAGACCCAGTGTGTGCGAAGGAAAACAAAATATTTTCGGTTTTATATGATGCAACATTGAATCAAGCGGTGCAATCCAAGCCACAAATTTCACCCGCCCTATATGATCAATATAAAATTATTGTAGATCTCAAAGCCACATTTCACAACATCCATATACGCGTAAAGGGCGCTATAGAGGGAGTTTGCTACGATCTACTCTATTTAGTAACCAAGGATGATTTAGTGCACGTAACAACAGAATGGCCACCAATTAGGCTGACACCACCTGTTATCACTCAGTAATTTCTCCAGGTTCAAGAGAGAACTCACCGAGGTAGCCACATACCAACTTTTAAACTCTAGGATCTAGCCTTCATAGGGTTTAGAGAGGGCTCTTTCTATAAATTTTAACTTTGTTTGTTTTATAAAATATTAAGCTAGTTATGACTGTGAAATTGGTTTTGTTTTGATTGGTTTGGTGGGAAAAATCACTGGAAGAGATGGATAGTGGGAAATCTATTTGTCCATTGGGCTAAGGAGTAAAAAATCAGGCATACAGAGCTAGGATCAAGGTCAAAAAGTCAAATGTTTTCAGGGAAAGATAGATAACCCTTGGAGATCTTGGAATTTTTTTTTGTGAGATGGTATGATCGGGATAAAGAGCAATGCAGGGTTCTTTGATCCGGAAAATAGAAGTAGTAGGTAGAGGTCAAATGAGAGAGGGAGAAATTAAGGGTTCCCTACACTGGAAATCAGGTGAAAACATAGAAATGACAAATAGTTAAGACAGGGTGCTTTTAACAAATACTGAAGTAATCCTCCTATTCAGTCATTCAAATTTAGAACACATAATGGATTGCATGTAATAAAGAAAGATAACAATGACAAGTAGAAAATACTTCACTCCAAATAGCTTATTACATGAATCTTGAAATATGATGTTAGTTGATCTGATCCAGTCTGATACTCAAAATTTGAAACGCAAAAAGCCTTCAAGTTCACAAAAATGACTATATAAATCTTCAGCAATTTATTCCACAATAATACTTCAAAGTATGAAGTATTTATACAAATTCTAAACTAAAATATCTTGAAAAAAATATCAAGATTGGTTTACAAATATCTCAAACTGTTTTACATAAATAGAGCTTAATAAAAGGACACTAAAAAATAATGAATCTATTTGGCACTATTTTTTATGGATATGTGATCAAAAATAAGAGAATTCTAATTTGATCTTAACTCTTAGTTGATGATGAGGCATCCAAGTCATTAACTCTCTCCTTTCTTTGTGCATTTTGCTCCAGAAATTCTACAAAATTGGGGTCCAATGATACCTTTGTATATCTCCATCTGAGATCGATATGAAAAATGTGAAAGAGGTTATTATAGATAAATTTGTTTTTGAGATAAAACTCTCTCATTTCTCTAAAATGCTGCTCCTACTGGTCACAATAGGCTCTACAACAAGATGTGTAAAACAAATCTTTGCACAGTCTGAAACATAGGCTGTAAATATGTGCATGTATCTCTCCTTAGGTTATACATGTGCAAAAAATGAGATAGGTTTTTGTATATGGGTCTCTTAGTAACAAAAACCTACTTCATTTTTGTAAGATGTATTTCTAATTGGCCACAATATTCTCTGTAAAATGATGACTTAACAGGAATTTTCTGTAAAAGTGCTTTCAAATATTGTTTAATATTTCCAAACCCATAATGGCTGTTAGAAACGTGAGAGAGGTTTTTGTAGTTGTAAATCTTAGGAACATATACCTCCTTCAGTTTTATAAAATTCATCTTGGATTGGTCAAAATAGTTTTTTCAAAACAATGGCTTAAACAAGAAATTTCTACAAAAATGTCCCTTCTTGCTATGTTTTCATCTTTTAACCCTTTTGTTCTTTTAACTTTTTTTCTTTTACTTTGGATAAATTTCATTTTTGGTGAAAGTATTTTCATATTTGTTTAACCATTACTACCTCTGTCTTTAATTTTACTGTTTTACCTTGACTTCTCTGTAACTTTGTTTTAACCTTCACTGTGACTTTCATCTGATACACTTTAACTCTGATGCTCTTTGATTGTTTGTGTTTTCACTGCCACCGTGAATTCTTATTTCAATTTTACCATTCACTTTGCAATTTCATTACTCTTTAATCTCTCTCCATCTTTGATTTAATTCTTCTTTTGTATACAAACTGTTTGTTCAATGAATCTTTTGAATTAAAATCTAAGAATTTGGAGCATACAATTTTGTCAACTAGTATTGAAACTGTTGGCCCAATTTCATATCATGGGAATAATCTGCAAAAAACTCAAACAATTTGTTAATAAAACCCTAGTTTTAAGGGAAGCCAATAATGACTTTAGGGAACAAGGAATATAGTGAAAGGAGTTTTGGCTATAACATGGGTTTTCTCATAATTTTGACCTTCAGATCTTAGGAACTCTTGTTTTTAGGCTTTCTGGTTACTTTTGTAAGATTAAATGGTTTACAGAAGTGTTTCTTGACTTTGACAGAGGTTCTTGGATGAAAATGGGCAGAGTATGATATTTCTTTTGGTTTTTTCTTTCAATTTTGGACTCTTCAACTTGATTCACGGACTTTTACTAGTTATAAACAAGAAACAAGGGTTTCCTGAGTTTTTCAATGGATAACATGGCTAAGAATATTTTGAAATTAGGCATAGATGGTTTGGCTACCTTCAGAGGATTTTTGGACTTAATTTGGTGTTTTAAAACAGGGCGCAGCAAAAACAGGGATTTTTAGGAAATTTTGACATGGTTTGGCCTGTTTTTTGACTTTTTGATAGGGTTTTGTGGGTAATTTTGAGCTTATGAATGTAATTTTTCTTTTAAAAGGGAATTTTAGATTTGAAACAAGCTTAATTTGCTTGAAGAATACCTGTTATATGTAGGTATTGGGCTTTGAAGATGGTTTCTGAAGGTTTTGAATGGGTTGAATGGCTTAAGTGGTGTCTTTTCAATTTCTGGAGCGATGCAAAGCTCCTTTGCAATCTTTAATGGTAACAAGTTTGAAATTTGTTGTCTTTGGCATAAAAATGGTGGACAAATTCTTGTTTTAAAGTCAAGGTGGCTTATGCAGGGTTTACGTGCAGTAGGAGAGGAAATGAATGCATTTCCAATGTCTATTAGGCAAATTAGGTTAATTGGCGCCAACAATTAATGGAGGTCAAGTCATAAAACTGGTGGTTTTTGGGTTCAAAGGATCAAAACCACAAACTATTATCGTATGGAATTTCAGTGGTAAATGGTTTCGGAGTAAACCAACGTGATCCAATGAGTATTGACCACATGGAGGAGGGAGAAAATCCTAATACCGCTTGTTTCGCGTAGAAATGAAATAAAGAATTTTGTGCAAGTTTATTTGCAATATTGGTTTACGCCGTCGGATCTTGGGGTTCAATTGCGAACGACCCAGATCAATTGTGAAAGCTGCGTCGGGATTTGATAGTGGGGCTGGGACATATTGACACGACAGGGAGATTTAAACTTTATAAATAAGCCTTTTAAACAAAGTTTAAAACCTTAGGTTTAATATGATGCGGCGGATAAGTTTTATGTATTAATTAAAAAAATTTGCCAATGTTTCAATTATGCATATGGGTGTGGGTCTTATTATATAGTTTTTTAACGTTTGACAATTGTTCAAAAAACCATAGGGGGCGGGATATTTGTTTTATTGATATGTTTTTAAACCAATGGGATAGGGTGGGATTTAATATTTCTCACATGGGGTATTTGAACATTGGTTTAAATGTAAAATAGAGGGTTTGAGGGTTATTTTACATATAAAGGGTTTAATACTATACGGGAGTTAATAGTTTTAGGGAATTAATAAATAAATTAGAAATTAATATGAAAATAAAGGGATAATGTATACAATGAATAAAATACATGTTTTAACTCTAATTTAAAGTGCAAATAAACATAGCTTGTCTTTGTTTGTATTACTTCACACTTTAACTTAGGATAAATGCATTTTGAGGGTTTATGAATGATTTTTGAGAGGGAATGGAATTAGTTATTTAGGGTTTAACTTTTACTAAGTAAAAATGGGTTTTTCCAGAGGGAAAAAGGGATTATGATTATGAATGAAGGATAAATGCTGATGAATGTGGGTTTTGTGTAGGAATCCAATATTTTTAACCAATCAGTCATCGAGCCTTGGGTCCGGTCCCAATAGAAGTCAGAGAAATGCTCTGAGCCTCTCTAAATGAAGGTTTAGAATACTGAATCATTATGGGGGAGGGGAAATTAGTGATTTTTCCCTAATGATACTTTATTACATGCTTGCACAACTGCTTTCTACCTACCTATCTTTTTTTCTAACATTTTTTACTTCATTTTTATGGGTGCATTTAAGCTTGCAACCCTAAATCCATTTTCTTTCAAAACATAAAAACTATCTAAGTCTAACCTTATTTCATCCCAGGGCTCAGATTAATCTGTTAAGCTCCTCATTTATTCTGTAACCATCTATTGATTTGTTAAGTTTATACTGTTTGGCATATCTTTATTCTCTATCTAAAACATGAAATTTAAAGCATGAGAGGTCAAGTTTAAGTTGTTTGACCCTCATGGATTATGGAATTTTGAACAAGCTGCACATAATAATTTATTTGTAGTGAAAAGTAAATAGTAGTGGAATTAAACTTGCAACACTTTCATGATCTATTTTTGATGGGGTTAATATTTAATATTCTTTTGATCTTTGTTTCTTTTTGTCCTTTGATTGTTCTTTTAGGACATACCCTCTTTTAATTTTTTAATTTGGGAATAAATTTGCAGAAAGCAAAGGTATGTACAATATTTCAAGGTTTTAACAGAGTCAATTCAAAATTATGAATCCCATATTTATAGGACCCTAACACCACCGACCCCAACACAACAGCACACTCTGACAAGAAAATATACATAGAAATCCACTGAGAAGCCTGCAGAGATAGTGATAACAACGGTTACAGAGAAAACTACAGAGAAGGAACCAACACCTACTACAACTGGATAAACTGTTGATACCACAACAATGCCTGAGAAAAATGGCTCTACGCCTAAAGAAACTAGAGAAGTTGAGACATCCAAAGGAAATAAGCACGGTTCTCAGGCCGCTGGGGGATCGCGCAAGAATTAGAAGGGATCAAAGAAGGAAGGGAAAGAAGTCCCTATGCTGACAGAAGACGACCTAAAAAAAATCATGAACATTGTCACGTCTGTGACTGAAGATCGCTGGACATATATGGAAGTCCATTACAAATCTACGCTGCATATTTTACAAGCTAGGTTGCAAGAATTAAAATTTTAGGTGAGCCATATTCAA
The DNA here is from genome assembly GCA_034641835.2 of Pinus albicaulis. Lineage (NCBI taxonomy): Eukaryota > Viridiplantae > Streptophyta > Pinopsida > Pinales > Pinaceae > Pinus > Pinus albicaulis. Next base: position 940,541,231 of record CM076584.1, on the reverse strand, counting down.
GAGAGCGTGATTCAGGCAAGCCAGAACAGTGCGCCCGTTACAAGTGCACAACCATTGGATGTTTCTCTACGAACATCAAGGGATGCACGATTTGTCCGTATCCCCTTGCCCACAATTTAGATGGACACTAACCAGTGTGTCTAATTCACTGGTACAAGAGATGTGCATGTTAATATTTTGGTGGTTCTTGCTGGTAAATTACATCTTCTTCATTAAGTGATCACATATGAGCTTCAATAAAGAGAAGCGACTGCACAGACAAAGACAAGGGATGCCCAGCAGCAGGTCATGCAAGCACACCAACAACAGAAACATGCCGAAGAAACTTGCACGGAAGTAGAGGCCGAATGCGCTGTGTTGGAGGCTAAAATCAACCAAGTTTGCTGAGACATTCGAGCTTTCCTGGCCACAGCTGCGCCTGCTGAGAAATTAGAGGGATTGGCTGCTACAATAAAAGCAGCAAGCACGTAAGTACAAACCATCTAGATAGAGTATGAGTAGTAGATCACATATCTCTAGACCAAATTGTAGCCGGAGACACCACCAAAGGTTTGCGCATAGAGAGCTATGGAATTTGAATAGGAAAAGGACAACATTGCTGCTGCGGTTACCTAGTGTGACAGTTTATTAAACAAGGCCATGGATATTTGGGTCTCTTTCCAAAATGACCTGGTCTTATAGTAGTTGCGCGACGCCCTCAATCAGAAAGAGAAGCAATTCGAATAAATCCAGACAGTGGCGCCTAGATTGGTCCTTACACAACGCCTCACTCATTTGCAAGAGGGCAGAAGAATTTAGAAAGATATCACAAACTTGTTCCAGAAGGAACAGGTACTAAAGGAGCACATGCAACGATGGGCATAAGAAGCACTACAACTATCCCACACACTGTCAACCATTCAACAGACTCAATGCAACGTCGAGATGGCTACTCAGGAGCCTACTATTGAAAAGAGGGTTCGGCAAGCGCAGAGTGCAGCGATGCAAAGTCTCGAATTAGTGCTCCCTCTCTAAACTTCTGTCAAGACACTTCAGGCTAAGACTAAGGAGAAAGCACCTCAATGACCCGGGATGAGTCACATGTATGTGTTGGGGGCCTGTTGGAGCAGGGTCCCGTGAGGCACAAGTTTTGAAGACATTTTTGTATGATTTTATATGTGCACACTGCAAAAATAGAGTCAAGGGGCTTTGTGGTGGGTCAAAGTCCCCAATTTTGATGTAAATGGGCTTAAATGTAAATTGTGGGCCTCAAACCATAGTTTTAGACCATAGTATCTGTGCGATAGGCATATATAAATAGATAGAGTATGTCTAAGCTAAGTAGTGATATATGTGTTATGAGTTATTTATGTTATGATAAGTTTATGTGTCTGTAACAGTTGTTGGGTTGGGGTGAAAGGCTCCTGCTGGCTTTGTGCATGGAGACCTAGTCCTAGTTGTGTGCCGACTCTGCTAGGTGTGTGCGCGGAAGGGTTTTGTAAGGGTTTTTGTAAGGACAACTAATGTATTGATTGATAGATTTGAAAAGTAATAGAAAGGATGATTTTGGCAAAGTTTACTATATTATGCATTTGAAGTGTTTACTGTTATGCTTTATTGAGATTTCATTGTCTGTTTACCCATTAATGATTGCGCAAGGATATCTGATATGATTATGCAAGATTATTGATGGTTAGTAGATCTGTTAATTGTTTACATTGGTTAAGATCTGGATCAATTTTTGTTCTGTTTATCTGCGCTGAGGTGAACAACGATTCTGTGTTATTCTATTTTTTATTGCACATTCTCTTTAAGTTTGTTATATATCAAGATTACATGCATTTGTATAAGTTCAAATTGGGTTTTGTTGAGGATCACTTCATTAATTTCTCTCTCTAGGTGCGGAAGCCTGGTTCCAACACCCCGCATACTGCTTTGGGTGAGAGTGTGGTCTGTGTAAGCAGATCACTACTGAAAGGGCCAGTAGTTGAAGGGTTTGTTGGTTTATCCATAAAATCCGAACCTGGGTTAGGACCCCTCAAGCCAAAAGGGCTCATAAAAGAAAAGTGTTTTAGGAAAACTGGGAGAAAGAAGAAAGAAACCCCCACCATTAATGTTTTGGGACACCTATCCAACTTAACGTTGGGAAGGGTGATCCTCCCGAGGTACCTGGACCCTGGAAGTCAAGTAGTACATTTAAACATCGATGGTGTCATAGTCCCCCATACTCTGATTGATCTCGAGGCTGCCATCAATGTGATGACCAAGGAAACTACGCTTAAACTCAACCTCTAAGGAGCCTTGAGAAAGACTACCATTGTTTTGCAACATGTAGACAGGTCCATAGTAGCTCCGGAAGGAATTGTTGAGGATTTTATGGGCTCAATCGATTCCTAGGAGTACCCTACAAATTTCCTAGTCCTTTAGCTAAAAACCAAGTTTAATGGATACCCTCTCATCTTAGGAATACCTTCTTTGGCCACTGCCGATGCTTATATTAGCTATAGGGCTCGAAACATAGCTATAAATAATGGGCCCTTATCTAAATAGATGGTATTATATCCTCCTTCCCATCCTTCCATTGACCATGACCTACCCTTGTGGTTGGAGGATGAAGAAGAAGAATACGAAGTATACAGTACCACACCCTACACCATTTGTACCATAGATACTGTTGTTAGAGGGGGACAAGCCGATGAGGATGATCTCATCGACCACATCATTCAAGGCAACCCCCCAACTGGAATTCCATTCGATGACCTAGTAATAGAATCTAAAAGCCACCCTTGGATTGAGTTGCACTCAGATGGTTGAACCTCTGAAGCGACCAAGTCTATGGAATTTGGCCCATAAAAATCCTTGAGTATTAACTCATCCCTCTCAGCCAAAGAAGAAGAGAAACTATGCCACCTCTTGAAGGAAAACCTTGATGCATTTTTTTGGGTCTATAAATGCATGGAAGGGGTGCGTCCCTCAGTTTTCAAACATCATATTTATATTAAAGAGGGATGCAATCCTATACACCAGCCCTAAAGAAGAATGAACCCAACTCTAAAAGACATAGTGAAGGATGAAATGCAAAAAGTTGTTCGATGCAGGTTTCACCTACCCCATGTCAGACAATGAGTGGGTGTCTCCTCTTGCTGTAGTCCCAAAATAAAATGGAAAGTGGTGAATTTGTGTTGACTACTGAGAATTAAACAAAATCACCAAGAAGGACCATTTCCCATTTCCCTTCATAGATCAAGTCCTAGATGGTCTTGTAGCGAAGAAGTTTTTCTCTTTCATAGATGGGTTCAGTGTGTATAACCATATCCAAATTATCTCCAAGGACCAAGACATGAATAATTTCACATGTCCCTTGGGCACTTTCACTTACATAGTCCTGCCTTTTGTGTTGTGCAATGCCCCTACTACATTCCAGAGAGTAGTCCTGAGCATTTTTTCTTAACTAGTCCATGACTCTGTAGATATATACATGGAGGATTTCACACCTTATGGGTATGATTTCCAGTAGGCTCTCTCCAATCTAGGAAAATTTTTGAGAAATTGCATTGAAATTCATCTCTCCCTGAGTATAGAAAAGTGTGAATTTCTAAAAATGGCAGGGATAGTCCTAGGCCACTAAATATCACAAGAAGGAATACAGGTAGAATCAAACAAAATCACCATCTTAAAAAGGGTGACTATTTCTCAAAATCAGAGATATGTGAGAAGTTTCCTAGGTTTGGATGGCTACTATAGGAGGTTCATCAAGGACTTCAACAAAGTGGCTTCACCATTATTCATATTTTTGGCCAAAGATTCTGAGTTCTTTAGGTCTATTCTATATCAGGAGGATTTTGATCTCATCAAGGAAAATCTAACCACTGCCCCCATTCTTCAAGGTCGCAATTGGGCTCTGCCCTTCCACATCCACACAGATGCATCGAATAAAGTTGTGGGGGAAGCCTTGGGGTAGTTATTAGACAAATTAACCTATGCCATCTATTTTATTAGAAAGAATTTGTCCAAAGCTGAAATTAACTATATTGTCACTGAAAAGGATCTCTTAGCCATTGTACATTCCTTAAACGAATTCAGGCATTATATTATTGGTTATCAGAACTTTGTGCATACTGACCATGCAACCATCAAGTACTTAATGAGTAAACTAGATGTTAATGCTAGAATGATTAGATGGTTGTTTTTATTACAACATTTTGATTTGGCAATTGTTGATAAACCAAGAAAGGAAAATGTTGTTGCAGATTTCTTATCTAGATTAAGTCTACCTGCAAATGAGGAAGGAATGGTGGATGATCAACTTTTGGATGAACATCTATTTTCCATCTCAACAGTCTCTCCTTGGTTTGCTGACATAGCTAACTACTTGGTTACTGAGAGGTTTCCTCCAAACCTTCCATCCAAATAAAAGAGAAATATTATCAGGAAAAGTTCCCCTTTCACTTGGATTGGTGGCATTCTCTTCAAATTGGGTCTTGATAAAATTCTTAGAAGGTATGTGAGGGAAGAGGAGGTCTTCAACATCCTATCAACATGTCATGATGGTCCCTATTGGGGCAAATTTGCTTCTAAAAGGATATCCTTCAAATCTTTGCAAGAAGATTACTATTGGCCTACCCTCGACCAAGATGCCAAGAGATACACAAGAGATGTGATCAGTGTCAAAGGATGGGGAGACCTCCACTGAGGGATGAAATTCCCTTGCAACCTCAGGTGGCTTTAGATCCATTTGACAAGTTTGGCATGGACTTCATTGGACCCATTGATCCACCATCTGGGTAGAAGAGGTATATCATAGTCTGCACCAACTACTTGACCAAGTGGGTTGAAACAAGGGTTGTGAAGGCAACAACAGAAGAGAAGGTATCTGATTTTTTAGAGAGAATGTGTTCTAAAAGTTTGGATACACTAGAGTGGTAATCATTGATTAGGGGGCTCAATTTACATGTCATATCACTAAAAAGATCATGAGGCAACACAAGATAAAGCACCAAACTTCCACTGCTTATCATCCTCAAGAAAATGGCCAGGTGGAAGTGAAAAATAGAGCCTTGGAAAACATCCTCACCAAAGTTATGAGAAGCAAATTGAAATATTGGGCAAACAGATTGGTGGATAGCCACTTGGGCTTACAATACCACTTGGAAGACAACCACAGGGTTTACTCCATATGATATAGTTTATTGGAAGAAATATTTTCTTTCCATTAAGTTTGAGTACAACACCCTGACAATGGAAGCTCAGTTGGACCTAGAAATCACAAAGGCACAACAAGAAAGGTTACGGTAGCTAAATGGTTTGGATGAATTTAGAACGTAGACCCTCCTTCACACAGAGGTAATCCAGCTGCAAAGGAAATTTTGGCATGACAAGCACATCAAATAAAAGACATTTCAGGAAGGATATTGGGTGTTACTTTATTACTCCATATTGAAGGACTTTAAGGGAAAAATAATGACTAGGTGGCTAGGACCTTATCAAGTGGAGAAATTCCATGACAATAGGGATTTTCATATTATAACCATAGGTGAGGAGGGGATCCCTCTTCTTGTCAATGGATACACGCTAAAAATGTATAAGAAGCCCTTGTCTAAGGCTGAGTTTATCAATTCAATAAACATGGAGGTGAATGTCATTGGAAGCTCCATAGTTTCTACCCCCTCACCTTCCTAGAGAAAGAAAAATAAAAAATAAATAAAGAGGCCTAGGTGAAAATATCTCTGAGGCATCCAAGGAAAATTCCTGGGTTGAAAACCTCCATGAGGAAATAATAGAGTAAAAACAAAAAGAGAGAAAATAAAAAACAGATATATAAAATATCCTTGGGTGAAAATATATTTGAGGCACCCAAGGCTGAATTTTGGATTGAAAATATCTACTGAGGTAGGTCACCTGTCTTCAAAAAAAAAAAAAAAAAAAAAAAGAGGAAAAAAGAAAATCTATGAAACAACACCTATGCACTAACATGTTTATGTTTTACAGGTTGTTGGTCAAGGATAATTTGGACAAAAGGGAACAACATCCTTTCTCTCTTTCTCTCTATCCTCTACCTATCCACTCCATGACCAATCCTAGTATGAATCCATATATCCATTTCTCCCTCTAGGTGAGCAAAAACTCCATGTTTTTCTTACTCTTTACAGTGCTACAAGATGTCCAAGGCTGCTACAGGAAACCCTATAATACTACAGGAAAGTAATCCGAGAAGGAACAAGCTCACCCAAGGAAACTAACCCTCAAGAAGACGTGAAAAATCATTTTTTTACCTATACCTACAACTCCTAGCTATCACTCCACTCCATGTATAAATATTAAATCACTAAACCCTCTCTGTGGCCACTGTGAGCTAGTTTAGCTAAATCTTCACATCGGGCGTCTCCTCTCTTATTCTCCTCCACTTCAGCACTTGATTCACTTCCTAAATACATACCTATCATCACTTCACTAATTATCTTGATTACTTATCTCAATGGAGCTCCAAAAATGCAATAAGGGGACTGTTACAGGAAGGTGATCACTTCCTATAGAAATTATGTACATGAAACCAACAAGTAAAATAAGAAGGAGGTAGATAATGGAGATGGCTCCAAATGATCACCAGAGGATTCTAGAAGGAAAGCCACACTAGTAGAAGCACATGAGGATCTCCATGAAACATCTGCAAAATAATCAACAAACAAAAGCAATAAGCAGCTCACTCAGAAAATTAAGCTACTCACTCAGAAAATAAAAAAATATATAAATAAAAAAATACAACAAAGGAAACAAAGCACTGATGGCCATCACCATTCTCCAGCTCCCTACATCAAAGGCTGCTAAAACTCATCAGCATTAGGTAAGCTCAGGTATGGCTCCCTCACCCTCTCGCTATGCATCATTTGGCTAAAATAAGTTTATGTCGAGAATAGAGAGTTTAATAGCTAAAAAGGTGGCTAGTTAACTTGGCCACCCACGAAGAGTTAAAGTAAAGAGTTAGTGGGGTATGCATGCCACATGGCATTGTCTATGTTGGAAATACTAAGAGGGGGGTGAATCAATATTTCTTTCCAAATGTTATATTTACCAGTTAGATCACTTATAATTAGAACACAAAATGAACGATAAGAATAAATTATTTTATTATATTCTTCATTAAAATAGATACAATAAAATATGTACAATAGGTGGAGGGCTCCAACCCTAGACGAAGACACTGATCTTCAATCTTCCAGGCTCCAACCTATTTCCAAGCACCAACTTGGACTATTGTGAGGCTCTGACCTCTAGGGAATTGACTTTATCTATCCAAGGCACCGACCTTGCGTTTAGAGGCTCCAACCCTAAAGGCACCAACCCTTCTTTGGTTGAAGCAACTCAGTGAAAGATGTCTAATAGGATCTGATATGACCTATAGTGAATGCTGATCTTAGGCTAGTAAATAGATATGCAAGAGGTTTTAATAAATGTCGGGGTTTTCTGGGCTGTATGGGGCAAAGACAGCAAGAGCAGAGGTTTAATCAAAGGCACAGATTATTCCATAAGGCAAGATAGGAGTGAAATTGAACAATTAAATTGAAATTATATGGAATGGAAGGATTGTTTAAGAAAGCTGAAAGGGGCATTAATGTATGAATCCCTTTCTAACAGAGGAAGAAACACAAAACATGAATGCTTCTCCAGGGCAAAGCAGTAAGCTGAATTTTACCCTTCTCACTCAGAAACATTCAAATTGGAAACGATTATGAAATGAAATGTAAAAATAACAAGGAACATATGAAACAGAGAAAAAAAGATGCCAAATTCATACCACAGGGATCTTATGAAACAGAGCTGCAACTTTAAATTATTTCTCTGTCAAGGCTGTACAATGAAGTTCTGTTATCTCTCGTCACACCTCTGCCAGAACTCTCCCATTTACAAATGTTTTTTCATACAATAAATAAGCTCAACTCTGAAGAAAACAATCGACCAAAAGAAGGGATGGTTTAATTATATTTAACAAACAAGGCTAGAAAGCCAATCATTTGTTCTGAAATGAAACAGCATATAATATGAAATCTGTTCGATGACCAATGAATAGGAAAAATCTGGAGCGTAGACCATCTGAAATGCAACTGAGATCAAAAATAGGCAAATCGACCCTATTTCTCTGCTTATAGTTGGTATTCTTCGTTTAATTCGGGCTTTGACTTTTCACCTTTCCTGTTTGAATTAAAACCGATTTTTAATAATCATCCTTCCCCAGTAGTATAATTTGTTAGGCCTAGGTAATAACACAGCTCATCTTCAGATGCCGCATATGGAATATCAACCTTGTTTCCTAAAATCAAGAAAGGCACATTTGTCAAAGAATCATCTGAAAGTAAAGCATCGAGCTCCTTTTTTGACTCTGCAAATCTCTCTTTATCTGCCGCATCAACCAAATAGACCACAGCATCCACCTTGGCATAATAGTCTTTCCAGACTCTTTTAGCAATTTGATGACCACCAAGATCGAAAGCCTTAAACTTGATTTTACCAATACTCAGTTCCTCAGATGTAAGATACTGAGTAGGTTGATGTTGGACTAACCTCTCATCTTTCAACATATGCAACAAGGTGGTCATGCCTGCATTATCTAGGCCTAGGAATAGAATCTTGGCCTCTTTCTACCACAGGCCTAGAGTGGCAAGAACGCTGTAACACCAATCGAACAGAAACATCTTCGAGCCTTCCAATAGTTTCTTACGCCGAACCTAGATTTCAGTATTTCAAAGCCGAAAACGACCCTGGAAAGCTCAAGGTCTAGAATTGCAGAGACCCTGCAAATAAATAGCCACGCTCCAAAAATGAAAAAACCCACAACGGATCCGTCCCCGGAGCTTCTAGTCACAGAGGATTTCTTCTTTGCAGGCCGATTGAGCCGATTTGGTATGAAACCGGACGCAAGGGTAACAAATTTTGGCTCGGGGACTGTATGGGTAGCGCGCAGCAAGTGCGTAGCTCACTTGATATTTAACACGGGCTGGGGGTGTTATATGCGTAGTGCACCCTATATGGGTAGCGCGCCTTCCAGTTTTCAATTTTGAAAACGAGCTTTCGCCCTTCTAACCTGCAATTCGACCAGCACATTCAATATCACAATCAATCATAAAACGAAGTGCAAACAGAACATCGCTTCCAGTGACAGCTCTTCTGATGAACCGATGCCATTTTTGGCCTTCATGTTATGATGAAGAGCTTCAGAAACTAATCGCACAGCCTCCGCCCCATTATAAACACATTCAACTGTGGCACCTAACCGTCTAAGCATAGATTATGCAAGTCGTTGTAAAACAACATTGTCTTCAGCAACCAGAATATGCATGCCAACCAGTGAACTTAGAGGTCTCAATTTCTTGTCATATCTTGTGGATACTAACTGCAACTTTCATTGATCTTGTCTATTGTCCAAACCCATTCCATTTTTATAAACGGATTCAATTCTGCAAGGTTCATCACTTGTTTGATTCTGCTGCAAAACAGACGATGCTTTAACTTCTGAAGGTTGTGGCATTCTTTTCATAGTAAGGTCCTGTAAAAGTTCCCAAACAACATGAAGGCGAGAGCCATGAATTGGTTTATGTATTATTAGGTCGCATGGAACCATTCCACTCTTCAAATTCTCTAAATCCATACTTGAAGTATTTGTAGTAGCTAACCAGACTACCTTGTAGTTAGGAATCTGTCCACCTCCATAAAACTTACTTAAAAGCATTGACATTTGTTCCATAGGTCCAACAATCATGTTGATGTCCAACAAAACTAAAAGATAAGTACCTACTCTTTCCATTTCTATTTGTTTCGATAACCTCACTACTTGAACCACAACCAAATCGTAGGAGGTTGCTCAACACCATAATCAAGGCATGTATCACTAAAGTGATACTCTGGAGAAACCAACTCAAAAGAACTGGAAGATCTACAACTGTTGAAGAAAATATCATGTCCTAAGTTTTCAAGCATCGGAACAAGATCTTCCCATTGATTTAACATCCAAACCTGTACACCTCGTCGCTCCAACCATTTTTTCAAAATGTTCGCCTCCCCATGGCATGGCAAGTATCGCACGCACACCTTCTACATGTGGAATACCCCCCCACGAAATCATTTCGAAATCCTAGTCGTAAAAGATTCAATTTAACTTCGTTAAGCTACCAATGGCGCATCTCTCGCCACTGAACCAAATGTATCCCCGTAAAGAAGCACCATCAAGCACATGGATACCTAACTGATTCACTTCATTAGTGCTCTTATCTACGTATATTTCTTAGAAGCTCTTTAAAAAGGTTAAACCCGAAGCAAGTCCGATGTTTCTCCAGGTTCATCTTTATCAATGATGTTGATATCTCTCACCACCTGCACCAATGATTGAGAAACCAATGATTGAACAATGCCAAGACCCAAACCAAGCTCCATCATGCATCTTAGAGGTTAACTTATCAACTGACAAATTCAAAACTTGCTCGCGCTCATTCTCAGATGCCCTTTCGTGTCGTTCACTTCAAACTCAAATTCAACATAGTTCGGATTGGTGTGAAATTTAGAAAAAGTGTCTACTTGCTTGTAAACCTCACCATCCTTCAGGAACCATTTGAACATATAATTCCACAAACACATGAGGATGTGACCACTCTGGCTCTTCTGAACAAACGGATTCCTATGGTCTACTTCCTTAACCCAAGCACGTAATACCACATGACCTTCAGTTGTAAACTTCACTCCATTGCTTAGTAAATTAGACAATATCTGCTTTAATCGGCCTACATCACCTTTAACCCATGAGACCTTCTGAACAGATTCATCACACAAATCCGACACACCTTCTATGTCTTTTTTTTAGTGCCACAACAGAAAACATATCTACAACTTCCTCAAGCACCTGAACGATATTAAAGTCAGTCTCCTCCAACTGCAGCTTTCCAGCCTCTATTTTACTTATATCCAGAATTGAATTCAATATCCCAAGTAGATCACTTGCACAAGTATTCATCTGGAAGAGGTTGGCCTCCAATTCTGATCCTTTAGCAGCATCATAACAACAGAGATCAATAAGGCCAATGATAGCTGCAAGGGATGTCCGGAAATCATGACTCATATTTGCAAAAACAATACATTTATGGTTACTCTTTCTCTCTGATGATGTCCACAAATCATGACTCATATTTGCAAAAACAATACTTTTATGGTTACTCTTTCTCTCTGATTGCTTTGTTGCCTCAAGTTGTCGAATTAATCCTGCACAAAGGTGCATTTTTTTTCTTGTAGCTCTTGTAAGTGAAAAAATGAAAAGACAGCTTACAAGGAACATGCAACCCACCAACGTGATTGGAAGAATCAATGTTGTCTAACTCTGACAGAGGACTGACAAGACGGAGTCTAACATTGGCTTCGATGGGGATGGCAGCTGCCGCCTCTTGGAGGTGCCAAGAACTGCAGATCTTTGGGAGAGCAGACAATGCCTCCGTCCATTGGGCTATGGAATCATTATTTCAACAGACACGAGACTTTTGACTCATTTATGGACTGAAACTTGACTGAAATGCTTGAAAAACTGACTCGGCAAATTTCAAACTAGAACTGCAATGAAACTAGAACAGAATGTTGCCTTTGGCTACTTATTTATTTATAAAATCTACCCTACTCTGCTGCAAAAACAATAGATCAGGTAATATTGTAATGCCAGATCAACCATTCAAGTAAACCTGAGAAAAATGCTGCTTGAGAGTGCTTCAACCAGGACATAGATGTAATTGCTGGCAGCCGTTCATACACATAATGAGTCTGATCATGTAAAAGATAGTCTGATCTATCTTTCAAACTGAAAAACATTTCCATGTACGTTGCAATAGGATCGCAAAAGCCAGACTCTGTTTGCTGCCCCGACTCCACAATACATACTTCCAGCTGCACACTGTCAATGCAAACATCCACATGTAGCTCTATTGTTTCCTTTTTTGAAGGAGGAAGAGTTTCCAAGAACATTCTGGGATCTCGGAAATCATATGACTGGATCTGATCATTTAAACACTGAATCTCCTTCTCAATTATTTCAACAACTAACTCACAGACACCATTTTTAGCTTCAAGAGGAAACTTCAGAGATTTCAAACATTGAAGCAAGGCACTGAAAAAATATTCATTAATTTCAAAATATGCTAACTAATTTCTTACTTCTTTTACAGCTTCACAAAATGCAGGGTTTGCCACATACCCTACCATTGCATGAGTGGATCAGCGAGCACTGGAATCTCTGGATCGAGTTGGAGTCGCCGGGTGAATGTTTCAGCCTTCATATGTGTCCGACTACTGTCCACCATCAGCAATCAGATCTGCAACTTGATTTCATGTACTGGGGCAAGACAATCCACAAGTCGATGTCACATCAACAGCAAACCATCTTCCCCAGTATGGTCGCCACTATGTTAGCGCTCAAATCTGCCTCAGGCTGAAGAAGGAAAAACTCGAGGCAACATCAAACCAAGCTCAGCCTCGTAGCTAGCCCTACGAGGACAGGAGAGGGCTCTCTCCGGGTCAAACTCAGTGAAAGATGTCCAATAGGATCTAAGATGACCTAAATGAAACACTGATATTGATTTTAGGCTAGTAAATAGATATGCAAGAGGTTTTTAATAAATGTCAAGGTCATTGCAGGCAAAGACAACAAGAGCAAAGAGTTTAATCAAAGGCAATGTATTATTCCATAAGGCAAGAAGATAGGAGTGAAATTGAACAATTAAATGAAATATATGGAATGGAAGGATTTAAGAAAGCCGAAAGGGGCATTAATGTATGAATCCCTTTCTAACAAGAGGAAGAACACAAAACATGAATGCTTCTCTGTAAGAAAGCAGCCGAATTTTACCCTTTCTCTCCGAAACATTCAAATTGGAAACGATTATGAAATGAAATGTAAAAATAACAAGGAACATATGAAACAAGAGAAAAAAGATGCCAAATTCATACCGTTACGTGATTCTGTGAAATGAGTCAGAAATTCTTAAATTATTTTCTCTGTTGCTACTGGATAAATAAGTCAGTGCTCTGCCACACTTAACTTCTTTGAAATGTTTTTTCATACAATAAATTAAGCTCAACTCGAAGAAAGTTAACCAATCAAAAAAGGGATGGTTTAATTATATTTAACAAACAAGGTTGGAAAGCCAATCATTTGTTCTGAAATGAAACATCATATAATATGAAATCTGTTCGATGACCAATGAATAGGAAAAATCTGGAGCGTAGACCATCTGAAATGCAACTGAGATCAAAAATAGGGAAATCGACCCCATTTCTCTGCTTATGGTTGGTATTCTTCGTTTAATTCGGGCTTTGACTTTTCACCTTTCCTGTTTGAATTAAAACCAATTTTTAATAATCATCCTTCCCCAGTAGTATAACTTGTTAGGCCTACGTAATAACGCAGCTCATCTTCAGATGCCGCATATGGAATATCAATCTTGTTTCCTAAAATCAAGAAAGGCACATTTGTCAAAGAATCATCTGAAAGTAAAGCATCGAGCTCCTTTTTTGACTCTGCAAATCTCTCTTTATCTCGCCGCATCAACCAACAGACCACGGCATCCACTCTGGCATCCGTTTTCCACTTTGTACAATTTAGGCCACCAAGATCGAAAGCCTTAAACTTGATTTTACCAATACTCAGTTCCTCAGATGTAAGATACTAAGTAGGTTGATGTTGGACTAACCTCTCATCTTTCAACATATGCAACAAGGTGGTCCTGCCTGCATTATCTAGGACTAGGAATATAATCTTGGCCTCTTTCTGCCACAGGCCTAGAGTGGCAAGAACGCTGTAACACCAATCGAATAGAAACATCTTCGAGCCTTCCAATAGTTTCTTACGCCGAACCTGGATTTCAGTATGTCAAAGCCGAAAACGACCCTGGAAAGCTCAAGGTCTAGAATTGCAGAGACCCTGCAAATAAATAGCCACGCTCCAAAAACGAAAAAACCCACAACGGATCCGTCCCCGGAGTTTCTAGTCATGGAGGATTTCTGCTTTGCAGGCCGATTGAGCCGATTCGGTATGAAACCGGATGCAAGGGTAACAAATTTTGGCTCGGAGACTGTATGGGTAGCGCGCAGCAAGTGCGTAGCGCACTTGATATTTAACACGGGCTGGGGGTTTTATATGCATAGTGCGCCCTATATGGGTAGCGCGCCTTCCAGTTTTCAATTTTGAAAATGAGCTTTCGCCCTTCTAACCTGCAATTCGACCAGCACATTCAATATCACAATCAATCATAAAACGAAGTGCAAACAGAACATCGCTTCCAGTGACAGCTCTTCTGATGAACCGATGCCGTTTTTGGCCTTCATGTTATGATGAAGAGCTTCAGAAACTAATCGCACAGCCTCCGCCCCATTATAAACACATTCAACAGTGGCACCTAACCGTCTAAGCATAGATTATGCAAGTCGTTGTAAAACAACATTGTCTTCAGCAACCAGAATATGCATGCCAACCAGTGAACTTAGAGGTCTCAATTTCTTGTCATATCTTGTGGATACTAACTGCAACTTGCTTTGATCTTGTCTATTGTCCAAACCCATTCCATTTTTATAAACGGATTCAATTCTGCAAGGTTCATCACTTGTTTGCTTCTGTTGCAAAACAGACGATGCTTTAACTTCTGAAGGTTGTGGCATTCTTTTCATAGTAAGGTCCTGTAAAAGTTCCCAAACAGCATGAAGGCGAGAGCCATGAATTGGTTTATGTATTATTAGGTCGCATGGAACCATTCCACTCTTCAACTTCTCTAAATCCATACTTGAAGTATTTGTAGTAGCTAACCAGACTACCTTGTAGTTAGGAATCTGTCCACCTCCATAAAACTTACTTAAAAGCATTGACATTTGTTCCATAGGTCCAACAATCATGTTGATGTCCAACAAAACTAAAAGATAAGTACCTACTCTGTCCATTTCTATTTGTTTGATAACCTCACCAGTTGAACCACAACCAGCTGTAGGAGGTTGCTCAACACCATAATCAAGGCATGTATCACTAAAGTGATACTCTAGAGAAACCAACTCAAAAGAACTGGAAGATCTACAACTGTTGAAGAAAATATCATGTCCTAAGTTTTCAAGCATCGGAACAAGATCTTCCCATTGATTTAACATCCAAACCTCTACACCTTGTCGCTCCAACAATTTTTTCAAAATGCTTTTTCCTGCCTCCCCATGCATGGCAAGTATCGCACGGACACCTTCTACATGTGGAATACTTTCACGGAAATCTGCCCCTGAAATCCTAGCTGTAAAAGATTCAGACTTTAATCCTTGTTGCTAGTCTTGAATGGCAGATCTCTGCCACTTGAACCAAATGTATCCTGTAAAGAAGCACCATCAAGCACATGGATACCTAACTGATTCACTTCATTAGTGCTCTTATCTACAGTATATTTCTTAGAAGCTCTTTTAAAAAAAAGGTTAAACCTGAAGCAAGTCCGATGTTTCTCCAGGTTCATATTTATCAATGATGTTGATATCTCCACTCATCAGATGCACCAATGATTGAACAATGCCAAGACCCAAACCAGTTCCATCATGCATCTTAGAGGTTAACTTATCAACTTGGACAAATTCCTCAAAAACTGCCTTGCGTCTGTCCTTTGGGATGCCCTTTCCTGTGTCGTCTACTTCAAACTCAAATTCAACATAGTTCGGATTGGTGTGAAATTTAGAAAAAGTGTCTACTTGCTTGTAAACCTCACCATCCTTCAAGAACCATTTGAACATATAATTCCACAAACACATGAGGATGTGACCACTCTGGCTCTTCTGAACAAACGGATTCCTATGGTCTACTTCCTTAACCCAAGCACGTAATACCACATGACCTTCAATTGTAAACTTCACTCCATTGCTTAGTAAATTAGACAATATCTTCTTTAATCGGCCTACATCACCTTTAACCCATGAGACCTTCTGAACAGATTCATCACACAAATCCGACACACCTTCTATGTCTTTTTTTTAGTGCCACAACAGAAAACATATCTACAACTTCCTCAAGCACCTGAACGATATTAAAGTCAGTCTCCTCCAACTGCAGCTTTCCAGCCTCTATTTTACTTATATCTAGAATTGAATTCAATATCCCAAGTAGATCACTTGCACAAGTATTCATCTGGAAGAGGTTGGCCTCCAATTCTGATCCTTTAGCAGCATCATAACAACAGAGATCAATAAGTCCAATGATAGCTGCAAGGGATGTCCGCAAATCATGACTCATATTTGCAAAAACAATACTTTTATGGTTACTCTTTCTCTCTGATGATGTCCGCAAATCATGACTCATATTTTCAAAAACAATACTTTTATGGTTACTCTTTCTCTCTGATTTCTTTGTTGCCTCAAGTTGTCGAATTAATCCTGCACAAAGGTGCATTTTTTTTCTTGTAGCTCTTGTAAGTGAAAAAATGAAAAGACAACTTACAAGGAACATGCAACCCGCCAACGTGATTAGAAGAATCAATGTTGTCTAACTCTGACAGAGGACTGACAAGACGGAGTCTAACACCCTCAACTTCACTGCGTCAAAATATGTTTGGTTATTCTTCACGGCTCCCAATGTTTTCTTCAAGGAGCCCTGACAATATTCAACAATGCCTTTCACTTAGTCTCCACATCACTTCATTAATGACAACCATTTCTTCTTAGAACGTATCACCACTGCTCTTCATCGTACCCAAACAATTTCTCCAAGTTACCTCATGATGGCTTCATTGCATCTAGTCTAGATGATGTCCTTCTTCAAGGATTCTTTAATGACTACTCCTCAAGTATCTTTAAGTTTACTTCAACAACTCTCCAATGGTGCTCCAATTATACTTCTTGTAGTAGCTTCAATACTATTCAAAGATTCAGTACCAGGTCTTCTAAGCCTCCAAAAATTGCTACAAGAGATCTTCAGTAATTTTCTTCAATAAGACATCTTAGGGTTTCTTCAATCAACTCTTCCACTATCTCTTTCACTAGGATAAACTGTCTCCAAAATTATTCTTCAGGAATGATTTTTTGGTTTACTTAAGAAGTGTTCAGCCTACAAAAACATAAATTCTATAAGAACACCAATCCTTGTGCTTCCAAGGCCTTTAAGTAGATGATTTTAACAATTATGTCCTTCAAAAAAATGCTCTAATACTACTACAAATTCCAAACCAAGGTATGCAGCCGATGACTTTGGGAGTGCTCTAAAATGATTCGAATCTGGTGTCTATTTGTTGGAGGTTGGGCTGACTGGTTAGGGCAAGATGACTATCCACATCAACATACTTAAACTCCTCCAAACTGCCTCCTAACTACTGCAACTGTCTTCCACTTTAGTGCTGCTCCAATGTGCTTAAGTTCTGGACTATTTTTAGTCCTCCAAACAGACCTGTGTCTCCTCACAAATGTGACTAGGATTATAGCCCTCCTCAAACTGTATGCTCAGTGGATAACCAAAAAAATATACGACCACACTTTCTTGTCATAGATTTGGAATAGCAGCTGTATTACCACAGTTGCAATAGCTTTCTTCAAGCCTGAAATTAGGTTTTAGAATAAAATTCTGTTGCTTCCTGCGGTGAGAATCACTGTGGTTTAGAGCGAGAAATTGAGCTTTTACAGTTGTTTGAGTCACAAAAATAATGCACCAGGTCTGAGCCACTATGCCTAAGTCTTGCATAGGGATTGTAGTGTAGATTTAAGCCCAGAAAATATTTTTGAATAACTCCTTCTTTCCTTCTTAAGCTTCTCTCCTCAGTCTTTTATTACTTCTCTGCACTCCGAAATTTCAGAGATAGATATCTTAATTTTTTTTACTATGAAATGATTTATCGCAACTTTATGTATACAGTTGTTGGTCCCCATGAAGAGACACGTCATTCTGGAGGTAGGCTGACATGAATGCCAAAGTGTAGGTTGGCTCTATAATTAGATATAATTTTCTTAGCTTAAAAATTCATTATCTTAAAAACCGCTTAGAGTTTTAGGCTGAGTAATAGCTTGTTGAAAAGGAAAGATTATGCTCTTCAAGATGGTGTAGGTGTTATTAAGGAATTTTTCCTCTAAGCTAGCAAAACTATATTTTAATGTGACTGATTATTTATGAGTGCAGAAATGAAGGTAGAGCAGAACATGCTTCTCTTGTTAGGCTTCATGGTTTTTGGCTTCTTCATTGTCTAACACCTTTATCATAGGATCATGGTAGGACATCAACAATGAGTGTGTTACATAGTGGCACAGTGATATGTTATAAGAAGTATCATTAGGAAGGTCTCTTTCAATCATCAATCACGTCATCACTTAGTCTTCAAATATTCATCAAACACCATCATGAAGTGTGGTCACATAAGAGTATAACATCATCACAAGTATGGCTTCATAAAGTATAGTTCTTCACAGCATGGGCTTGTACTTAGGGACTAGATCACCAATCAGATACTTGGAAACTTATTAAGGCAAGACATCATCATCTAGAACAATGCATCTCAAGAATATTGAAATCTTAGTGAAAGCCATATTGGCATCAATGACAACCTTGATTAACAATCTCCCCCTTTGCGATTGATGGCAATATTCTTGCCCTTCCATCATTCTCTCCCCCTTTGACATCAATGGAAAACGGGGTGCCCAGGTACTCCCCCTGTCAAGCTGCTTCTTTTCTTCATGAATAGTAGTCCTTCATACGTATGGTACTCTTGTTGTCATGGTGCTCTTCAATGAACTTGCTCCCCCTAAGACTCTGCATATCTTCATGTAAATGGTAATTCGACTCCCTGCCTGCATAACCTCTGCTAGCTCTTTTGTCCTCGACAAGAAATATTTCAACCTTGTGATCAAGTGGAAGACATCTTCAACAATGATCGATTGAATAATAAGGGATTATGTTCTTCAATGGAGACGATCTATCAAAAAATGGTTATCCATATGACTCATCAAGGATTTCATGGGGCCCTTTCATGGATAGATTCTGCAATATAGTTCAAGAATCAAAGACTCCCCCTAAATGTATGCATGGTCTCATTTTGGCAGAGTTTCATTATCAATTTCTTGGAATATTAAGGATGACTTCATCAAGTCAACAACATGTGTTTTTGGCTGGAGTGTTCAAAATATTTCCGAAGGCAACTTGCTTCCTTTTCCATACTTGTGTAACTTTCTTCTCTAGCATGGTTCTAGCTTGTGTAGGGCCCCAAGTCAAGTTATAATCACGTGTCATATGTCCAATGTTATGGCAATTGAAGCACTCCATCTCGTTCATGAATGAGGAATCATGAATTTTTTTTGCAAAATTTTATTTAGGGAGTTGATGGAAACCATTATATTCGTCCTTGTGGTATGCCCTACACTCCTTTTCCATATGACCAAAGTTTGTACAAGAATGGAAATAACCAAAAAATATACTTTGGTACCTAGAGGATGAAGATTGCCTTGATGTTCTTCCAAAGTCATTCTTCCTTGGGATCCTCTGATGATATCCATTACATCTTGCATCCTTGACACCATCAACATACTTTCTTGAAGTAGGGCCTCTTCTAATGTCATCTTGACTCATGCTTTTGCTAGAACTGGGGTCATTGATATTTCTTCCAAGCTTTTCCACATCCTTGTTGTTTGAAGCATTAGGTTTTGCAACACTTTTGTTTGAGGGTTCACCTACATCACCAAGACCTGATTTATCAAGAGGGGATATTTGATGACTTAGGATGTCATCTAAGGTTTGAGATCTCTTCAAGTTCTTATTCAGCAAGTCAACTTCCTTTTTAAGAGAGGCAATTTCTCCTTTCAAATTTTCACAATCTTCATCTTTCATGACTAGTTTCTTCTTCATTTCTTCCATAATCCTTGTTGCTTCGTGTGCTTATATTTTAAGGGAGATGATATTTGATTTCATTATGAGGATTTATTCATCCTCCTTTGCTATATTGCTCACCATTTATTCTTTTATTCTTTTCACTTCACATGTTTCGGCCTTGAGAAGATTAATGTGTGATTTTAGTTTGAATATATCTTCATCCCTTTCTTCTAGTTGGCATATCATGGTGTTTCTCTCCTTTTCTGCTTCATCAACTTGTCCTTATATAAATACCAAAGTTTCCATTACCTTCTCAGATCCTTGCACTTGCTTCCTTGCTTCTTCTAGTTGAGATCTAATAGAGGAGACCTCTTCCTTGTATTGACCAATCTCTGCTTCAACATTGATCAAGCTCTTAAGTCTTTGTTCAAGGTGGCTTGACAAAGTTTCTTCCCTTTTCTTTGCCTTAACCAATTGATTTGTCATAGATATGACTTCTTCATGATGCTTTCTTTTGTTTTGATGAAATTCCTCTTTAAGTTTGGTGAGCTCCTCATCTCTTTCTTGTACTTGAAGCTTGAAAAAGTCAACTTCCTTCCTTGTCTTGTCTTGGTTACCATCTTGAATTTTCTTCTTAAGTTCCTTATTTTCCTTTTTCAAACTGTTAATCTCTTCCATGGAAGCCATAAGTTTTTTCAGGAGATCTTTTTCAAAGTCTTCTTTGTTATCTTCATCTTCTAGGTCTTCTTTAACCTTGTTGCCATCTCTCTTATCTTCAGCTTCCTTGATGAATTCTAGACTTCTTTCTTGTTTTCCATCATCTTCTTGACTAGAGATTATTTTCAACATTCCTTTTGAGTGAAGATAATGAAGTTTGTCCGATATGACTTTTGCTGATGAACATTTTTCAAAGTTGGCCTTCACAGAATTTGGTAACCCATTCAAAATTTCCTTCATTGCTCTTATATTGTACTCCTTGGATTCTTCGTCCATCATGTCATTAGTAGTCATTGATTTCCAAACTTGAATTCCTTGAGTCTTCAAGAAATTCCTCATTCTTGCCACCCATATATCAAAATTTTCATTGAATAATGGAGCCTTCACAAATTGATATACTTCAATTTCAATGGTTGAGGAAGACACATCTTTAGGAGGATCAGAGACTTTCTTCCTTAGCTTTGACATTTTTGTTCTAATGATCAACGTTCAAGCTGTAAGGCTTTGAGTGAAGGTACTGGCTTTGATACCAATTGTTGGAAATACTGAGAGGGGGGTGAATCGATATTTCTTTCCAATTGTTATTTTTACCAGTTAGAACAATTATAATTAGAACACAAAATGAATGATAAGAATAAATTTTTTTATTATATTCTTCAATAAAATAGATACAATAAAATATGCACAATAGACGTAGGGCTCCAACTCTAGACAAATACACCAATCTTCAATATTCCAGGCTCCAACCTATTTCCAAGCACCAACTTGGACTATTGTGAGGCTTCGACCTCTAGGGCTTCGACCCTATCTATGCAAGGTGTTAGCACCTAATTTGTACCTTAGGCTGAAAGAAGGCAAATTAGCGTAACCTTAAACCATGCTCAGCCTTGTAGCTAACCCTACAAGGTCAGGAGAGGGCTCTCTCCGAGAAAAATATTCAATGAAGTATAACACGAAAACTGATATTAGGCTAGGTATAATGATAAGAAATGTTTTAAATGAATCCTCAAGTTTGTATGGAAAACATGGGAAGTTTGAAACTGGGCAATTAAATCAGAGATATAGGGTATTTCATTGGGCAAGGTAGGAAGGAATTTTAACAATTAAGTTTAAATAATGATGGGATGGTAAGACCGGTGAGGAGCTAAAAAGGGCATAGGAGATGGATCCTTTTAAAACAGTAGAAAACACAGAGTGTTGAATGATTTCCCAAGGCAGAGCATTAATAATGGATTCTACCTATCTAACTTGAAAGCATTCAACCGGAAAATTGTGAATGAATGAATGGTAAACATAAAAATTTGCATATGAACACAAAGGAAAGAACAAATGATAAATTTCATACCATAGGGATCCCATAAATTAGAGCTGCATATCTTTATTAATTCCCTGTTAAAACTGTTACAATGGGAGCGCAGAGCGTCCTCAGTGATTTCCAAGCTATTTCCACATTATTCCCTTACTGACTCTTACAAATGAATGAAAATTACATTAAATAGATAGGAGCTGAGGGAAGTAAGTCCATAGAAAAAGGGAGTTGTTTCACTGGAATCCGAACATAGAAAAAATACCAATGATCTGCCCCTGAAAGGAAGGAGCAACAATACATTTTGACCACCTTTGAAGATTTATTGTTACACTGAATAAAAGAAAATAGGAAATATGAAGAACAGATCCCTATTTTATCGTTGCTATGGGAGTCTCTGTTTCATATTTAGCTCTCGGCCTTTGAATTTTTGTCTTTGAATAATAACCAACCTTTGAAGGAAACATTTTTGAAACCATAAAAATGAAATTTTGCCTTTGATGAAGAAAATCCTCTTTTGAATGAAAAAGAGCAAAGGGAAAGGGAGGTGGGCCCATATTGTGATTGAAAATCACAATCAGAGGAAGGGAGGGAGCGTATGACACAATGGAGTGAATGCGATTGGAGTTTGTGATGTGATGGTGTATAGGAGGGAAAGGGAAATCACAATCACAAATCGGGACGAAAGGGGAGCAGGAATGTGTCGTAGAAACTTGTGATGCGATGAAAAGGGGTGCGATGGAGGGAAGGGCCTTTATAAAACAAATAAATATTATTTTTGCTGTTTTACAAAGGAAAAACTAATTTTTAAATGAAAAGGTGGAAGGGACTTTGAAGTGGGACCAAGCCAATCGCAATCACAACCAGGAAGGGGAGTAGAGTAAAGTGTCACGAGAAATGAAATGATGCGATGTGATGGAGGAATGGGAGAAATCCTTTTAAAAACTCATATAAAAAGAAAATTCTGCTTTACACAAGAAAAGACCATTTTTTATTGAAAAAAAAAGTGGAAGACTTTATGTGGGGCCCAAATGGAATCGCAATTGGGAATCGGAGGGTGAGCGAAGCGATAAGTTGTAGGACCTCTGGGAGAATGTGATGCAATGAATCACAATCGTAAACCAGCGAGGGAATGGAGTAGAGGTTAATTTAAACATTGCGACATTGCAATGAGATCCATCGGAAGGAGGGAGTATGCAATTGGATCGGAGGAGGGGATGTGATCAATCACATCGGAGTTTTATAATCGGGGAAAGGTCAATCGACGATGGACTTTAAATGATGCGATGCAATCAGTCGAAGGTGGGTCGATCGAAACTGTGTTAATCGCATCGGTAGTTTGGGACTATGCGATGCGATGGATCGGGGGAAAGGGAATGTGATTGTGATCAAAGAAGGGTTTTACAATGAAATACTTTAAAATTTTATAAAATAAAGTCTAAGGGATAAATGGGAAAAAGGGTTAAATTTAGGCTATTGGGGACTTTGTTCACTTAGGCATAATTTCCAATCCAGGAGTCAGTTTTGAGAGTATAATATACCGTTGGAAATATATTTCTAGGCTCTTTCTGATAGACATACTTAGAACATGATTCTACACTAAAAATTTTGTGGAAAACACCTCTTAAAGGCAGGGAGGTGGCTTGGTAGAGGTAGCAGCTTCTGAAGTGGAACTTATTACATATGAAGACATAAAATTACATAAAAGATGATAATGAAAGAAAAGTACCATGTTTTCACCTCAAAACATGGTTTTGAGGTGAAAATTACATCAAGCTCAATAGAACAATTCTTTGATTTTCCTAGATGCTATGACTTTGAGTTTATTTGTCCTCCTCATGATCTTGTTGATATTTATTGACACCTGACTTATTAATTTGACCATGATGAGACACTAGAAGCTAATGAGACCCACCCTGTGACCTAATAATATGAATTACGAAGTGAAGGTGACTTATGACTGAAGACCATAGAGAGGGGATTCAACAAGTTTCACATGAGGGAAAACTGAATGAAAAAACACTACCATCAATGAATAATTTTATATCATGACCTAATGGAATGATTGAAAATTTCTTCAGAATGGGACACCTAAGATGCACATGAAAATTTGTTTTAATCCTTGGTGGAAGTATGTGAACACTGACACTAACATTGGCTCCAATGGGGATGGTAGCTCCTTGGAGGTGCCAAGAACACCATAGACCTAGTAGCCTTATCCATTGGGCATGGAGTCAATAGCTAAAATCCAAACTGGATACTGAAAGAAACTTGACTTAAAGAACTAACTCAAAAGTGACTCAAAGCTAACTAAGACAGAACTTAAAATTTTAAGCTTGATGGCAGTACATCACCAAGACTTGAGGGATTCAAATCCTGATGACAACCACCTGTGTTTCTTACAAGCAAATGTACCATCAGGCGATATCAAAATACCAGTGTAACCGATCAAGAAAATGCCTCCTTGATTGATTCTCCGAATCAAATCCTCTGGACAACAATAGATACATGCAACTGGGCATCCAAAAACATAGTTGACCATAATCTCCATCAATGGATACAACAATAATTACCTTCACTGCTGACTACAATAGATCTTCCACTGGATCCTGAGAAACATGAAGATTTACCTCCTGCTAATGTAGAAGAAACAAGGTACCTTTTTCTCTTGATTCTGATCTTTCTTCATAATGTACCTCGGGAAGAGTGTGTTCCTGGTCTTCAAATTTTTTTGAACAAGTAGGTGAGCAGATTTCCTCTTGAAAAAACATTTCAAAACATGAGACATAGGAGAAAGAATCTGAATGGTAGTTCTGAATGCTCCGGTCTTCTGTATTCTAAATATATTGTTGATCATCTTCATATGATATAACAACCAGATTGTCATGTTTCTTATCACATTCATCAATCATAAGAGGATAAATTTCAAATGGTTCTTGAAATCCAAAACTGACATTTCTATCATCTACCAAAGATTCATCCAAAGAAACTTCTTGGAAAAATATCACATCTTGTTTTTCATAGAGGGAATGGATTACCTCCTAGTGAAGACTTTGTTCTGATAGGATGAGAGCATTTAAGTCTATGCATCTTTTCTATTCATTTGAGGTGACCTCAAAAATATAACTTTATTTCATGGGATCTAGAAAAAAATACTCTTCATCATCACATTTTAACTCTAGATATGGTTTGAATTTATCACTATCTGAGATTGGAACATCATTTTCCTACATTTCATCTTTTGTTTCAATCAGATCCGAAATAAAACCTTGTCTTCCATCATTTTAAACTGTACAAATATCTTCAGCCTGCTGATCTTGATAAGTATCCTCTAAGATTTCTGTATGCTGCTGAAATGGATTTTCATACAGGGCTTCCATGATTTCTTCGTCCATGAATTCATCATCTCCATAAAAATTCTCAAGATTTTCAATGAAACTATTAGCATGTTTGCAACCGTTCTGAACTAATAATAAAGATGGACAAGATTCTTTGTACCTTTCAAAGAATATGGTATGAAAATCTTTTAAACAATAAATACAAGCAGGTGGCAAACTTTCATACCAAGATCGAGCTTCATCTTCTAGAGTAGCCATGAACATCTTCATCAAGTAATCTTCAGGAAAATCAATCTTTAATCTATGCACATGCATGTGAAATCTCACCAGATGAAGACCAACATTATTACCTTCCACATTTTTGAACATAGGCAAATTCCTTTTCCAATCTACCTTAGGCATTTTATTTGGGAAACCTGGAATGTGATCTCGACTCATGGGAGCATATCTTCTTGCAACACTTGCCATCTTAAAAGAAATCTTAAAGCTACTGATCTTCCTGCAGTGGAGTCACCATGAAGGATTAATTTTATAGATATTTCAGTGAATGGAGTCACCATGTGAATGATTTAGCCTTTGTATGTATCCGAGTCTTTTTCACCATCAACATTTAGATATGATACTTTTTCATTCTTTACTAGGGAAGATCAGTCCTTTCTTTACATTTGCTTCCCTAGCAGAATTGCCAGAAATGTTAGGACCTAATTTGTACCTTAGGCTGAAAGAAGGAAAATTAGGGTAACCTTAAACCACGCTCAGCCTTGTAGCTAGCCCTACAAGATCAGGAGAGGGCTCTCTCCAGGAAAAATATTCAATGAAGTATAACAAGAAAATTGATATTAGGCTAGGTATAATGATAAGAAATGTTTTAAATGAATCCTCAGGGTTGTATGGAAAATATGGGAAGTTTGAAGCTGGGGAATTAAATCAGAGATACAGGGTATTTCATGGGGCAAGGTAGGTGGGAACTTTAACAATTAAGTTTAAATAATGATGGGATGGTAAGATCGGTGAGGAGCTGAAAAGGGCATAGGATATGGATCCTTTTAAAACAGCAGAAAACACAGAGTGTTGAATGATTTCCCAAGGCAGAGCATTAATAATGGATTCTACCTATCTAACTTGAAAACATTCAACCAGAAAATTTTGAATGAATGAATGGTAAACATAACAATTTGCATATGAACACAAAGGAAAAAACAAATGCTAAATTTCATACCACAGGGATCCCACAAATCAGAGTTGCATATCTTTATTAATTCCCTGTTAAAACTGTTACAATGGGAGCGCAAAGTGTCCTCAGTGACTTCCAAGATATTTCCACACTATTCCATTATTGACTCTTACAAATGACTGAAAAATTACATTAAATAGACATAAAAAGGGATTTTTTTCACTGGAATCCGAACATAGAAAAAAGACCAACGATTTTCCCCTGAAAGGAAGGAGCAATAATACATTTTGACCACCTTTGAAGATTTACTGTTACACTGAATAAAGAAAATAGGAAATTTGAAGAACAGATCCCTATTTTATCGTTGTTGTGGGAGTCTCTATTTCATATTTAGCTCTCGACCTTTGACTGTTTGTCTTTGAAGAATAACCAAACTTTGAAGGAAACATTTTTGAAACCATAAAAATGAAAATTTTCCTTTGATGAAAAAAATCCTCTTTTGAATGAAAAAGAGCGAAGGGAAAGGGAGGTGGGCCCATATTGCAATCACAAATCGAAATCGAAGGAAGGGAGGGAGCGTATGAAACAATGGAGTGAATGCGATTGGAGTTTGTGATGCGATGGTGTATAGGAGGGAAAGGGAAATCACAATCGCAAATCGGGACGGAAGGGGAGTGGGAATGTGTTGTAGAAACTTGCGATGAGATGAAAAAGGGTGCGATGGAGGGAAGGGCCTTTATAAAACAAATAAATATGATTTTTTCTATTTTACAAAGGAAAAACTAATTTTTAAATGAAAAGGTGGAAGGGATTTTGAAGTGGGACCAAGCCAATCGCAATCACAACCGGGAAGGGGAGTGGAGTAAAGTGTCACGGGAAATGAAATGATGAGATGCAATGGAGGAATGGGAGAAACCCTTTTAAAAACTCATATAAAAAGAAAATTCCACTTTACACAAGAAAAGACCATTTTTTATTGAAAAAAAAGCGGAAGACTTTAGGTGGGGCCCAAAGGGAATCACAATCGGGAATCTAAGGGTGAGCAGAGCGATAAGTTTTAGGACCGCTGGGAGATTGCGATGTGATGAATCGTAATCGCAAACTAGCAAGGGAAGGGAGCAGAGGTTAATTTAAACATTGCGAGATAGCAATGTGATCCATGGGAAGGAGGGGTTATGCGATTGGATAGGAGGAGGGGATGCGATCAATCGCATCGGAGTTTTATAATCGGCGAAAGGTCAATCGGCGATGGACTTTAAATGATGCGATGCTATTAATCGAAGGTGGGTCGATCGAAACTGTGTTAATCGCATCGGCAATTCGAGAATATGCGACGCGATGGATCGGGGGAAAGGGAATGTGATTGCGATCAGATAAGGGTTTTACAGTGAAAGAATTTAAAATTTTATGAAATAAAGTCTAAGGGATAAATGGGAAAAGGGTTAAAGTTAGGCTATTGGGGACTTTGTTCACTTAGGCATATTTTCCAATCAAAGAGTCAGTTTTGAGAGTATAATATACCATTGGAAAGCTCTTTCCAGGCTCTTTTTTATGGACATACTTAGAACATGATTCTACACTAAAAATTATATGGAAAACACCTCTGAAAGGTAGGGAGGTGGCTTGGTAGAGATAGCAGCTTCTGGAGTGCAACGTATTACATATGAAGGCATAAAATTACATAAAAGATGATAATGAAAGAAAAGCACCATGTTTTCACTTCAAAACATGGTTTTGAGGTGAAAATTACATCAAGCTCAATAGAACAATTCTTTGATTTTCCCAGATGCTGTGACTTTGAGTTTATTTTTCCTCCTCATGATCTTGTTGATATTTATTGACACCTGAATTATTAATTTTACCATCATGAGATCCTAGAACCTAATGAGACCCACCCTATGACCTAATAATATGAATTACGAAGTGAAGGTGACTCATGACTGAAGACCATAGAGAGGGGATTCAACAAGTTTCACATGAGGGAAAAATAAATGAAAAACCACTACCATCAATGAATACTTTTATATCATGACCTAATGGAATGATTGAAAATTTCTTCAGAATGGGACACCTAAGATGCACATGTAAATGTGTTTTGATCCCTGGTGGAAGTATGCAAATACTGACACTAGCATAAGGCACCAACCTTGCGTTTAGAGGCTCCAACCCCAAGGGCACCAACCCTTCTTTGGTTCAGGATCCAACCTAGATTCTTGAGGACATCGATCCTCTATGGCTCCAACCCTCTCTTCCAAGGCACCGACCTTATCTCTATGAGGCTCCAAACTCTAGGGCTCCAACCCTATCTCTAGTACAGGCACTGACCTGGTTTCTTGAGGACTCCAATCCTCTAGGGCTCCAACCCTATCTTCCAAGGCACCGGCCTTGTCTCTATGAGGCTCCAATATCTTGGTCTCCAACCCTGAACGTCACGTCGTCAAAATATGTTTGGATATTCTTCACAACTCCCATTGTTTTCTTCAACGAGCCCTGATAGTCTTCAACAATGCCTTTCAATTAGTCTCCACATCACTTTTTCAATGAAAACCTTTTCTTCTTAGAATGTATCACCATTGCTCTTCATCGTACCCAAACAATTTCTCCAAGTTACCTCATGATGGCTTCATTGCATCTAGCCTAGATGATTTCCTTCTTCAAGGATTCAATAATGACTGCTCCTCAAGTATCTTTAATTTTACTTCAACAACTCTCTAATGGTGCTCCAATTATAATTATTGTAGTAGCTTCAATACTATTCAAAGATTCAGTACCAGGTCTTTTAAGCCTCCAACAATTGCTACAAGAGATCTTCAGTAATCTGCTTCAATAAGACATATTAGGGTTTCTTCAACCAACTCTTCCACTATCTCTTTCAACAAGATAAAATATATCCAACATTATTCTTCAGGAATGCTTTTATGGTTTGCTTAAGAAGTGTTCAACTCCAAAAATATAAATTATATAGGAACACCAATCCTTGTGCTTCCAAGTCCTTTAAGTAGATTATGTTAACAATTTTTTCCTTGAAAAAAATGCTCTAATACTACTACAAATTCCCAACCAAGGTATGCAGTCGATGGCTTTCGGAGTGCTCTAAAAAGATTCGAATCTGCTGTCTATTTTCTATAGGTTGGGATGACTAGTTAGGGCAAGATGAATATCGACATCAGTATACTTAAACTCCTCCAAAATTCCTCCTAACTTCTGCAACTGTCTTCCACTTTAGTGTTGCTCCAATGTGCTTAAGTTTTGGACTATTTTTAGTCCTCCAAACAGACCTGTGTCTCCTCACAAATGTGACTAGGATTATAGCCCTCCTTAAGCTGTATGCTCAGTGGATAGCTAGAAAAATATACAAACACACTTTCTTCTCATAGATTTGGAACAACAGTTGTATTACCACAGTTGCAATAACTTTCTTCAAGTCTGAGATTGGGTTTTAGAAGAAAATTCTGTTGCTTCCTGCGGTGAGAATCATTGTGGTTTAGTGCAAAAAGTCTGAGATTTTATAGTAGGTCTGAGTCACAAAAATAATGCACTAGGTCTGAGCCACTGTGCCTAGTCTTACATAGGGATTGCAGTGCAGGTTTAAGCCCAGACAATATTTCTGAAGAGCTCCTTCTTTTATTCTTAAGCTTCTCTCCTCGGTCTTATATTACTTCTTTGCACTCCGAAATTTCAGAGATAGATATCTCAATTTTTTTTACTGTGAAATGATTTACCGCAACTTTATTTATATAGTTGTTGGTCCCCATGAAAATACATGTCACTTTGGAGGTAGGCTGACATGAATGCCAAAGTGTAGGTCAGCTCTATAATTAGATATAATTTTCTTAACTTAGAAATTCATTATCTTTCAAACCGCTTTGAGTTTCGGGCTGAGTAATAGCTCGTTGGAAAGGAAAAATTATTCTCTTCAAGATGGTGTAGGTGTTATTAAGGAATTTTTCCTCTGAGCTAGCAAAAAATATTTTTAATGTGACTGATTATTTATGAGTGCAAAAATGGAGGCAGAGCAGAATAGGCTTCTCTTGTCAGGCTTCTTCATGGTTTTTGGCTTCTTCATTGTTGAACACCTTTATCATAGGACCATGGTAGGACATCGGCAATGAGTGTATTACATAGTGGCACAGTGATATGTTATAGGAAGTATCATTAGGAAGGTCTCTTTCAATCATCAATCACATCATCACTTAGTCTTCCAATCTTCATCAAACACCATCATTAAGTGTGGTCACGTAAGAGTATAACATCATCACAATTATGGCTTCATAAATTATAGTTCGTCACATCATGGGCTTGTCCTTAGGGAATAGATCACCAATCAGACACTTGGAACCTTCTTAAGGCAAGACACCATCATCTAGAATGAAGCATCTCAAGAATATTGACATCTTAGTGAAATCCATATTGGCATCAATGAAAACCTTGTTTAATAGTATAATTAGTTAAGGGAGATATCATGAGGAGTTGGATTTGATTCTGAGGCATATGGGAATGATTGGATCGAGTGGGACCAATAGTCCAAATGAGAAAAACTCATGCCAAATCCACATCACCACTACGCTAGAAGTCCCTGCAATTTGGAATAAAAGGTGTACTTTAGCTCATTATCACTCATTATATTGTGCATTCCAAGATCAGTTAGAGTAGAAAGAGACAAGAGCCATCGAGGAGTTTAGAACCAAGGTCGAGTTATTCATGTAATCCTGTGTTATAGGAAAGTTAGTAGGTGCTACAGGAAGTTTACAGGAAGGTTACACAATGCTAAAAACTGCCATGAAATCCACCCTTAGAGTGTATTGAAACCCCAACACCATTCTCTAAGAAATAAAACATTAGATTTGGAGAGGTAATTGGACATCACCCCACTAATTTGTAAAACTTTTTCATGAAAATTTACACACAGTCAAGCCATAATTCAGAAATTTAAGAAACTATTCAGAGAAGTAGGGGTAAGAAAATCATGGTTTGTGTTAATTTGAATCCTTTGAGGTCCCATATCATTAATTTTTTTGGACACAAGCCAGACAACCATCTCTCTAATACATTTATAATATGGGGGGAGGTTTTAATAGAAGGGGGAGCCCTAGACTACACTCTCTTCTGGTTGACATGTTTAGAAATCACCAGTGGTTAGGATTATTTGAGCTCCTCAACGTCTTTGATGATGAAGTAGATCGAGAATTTACAGTAGCCTGACACTCCCAAGAAGATGATAGGGCCAACACATTGCTTAGAGGGCTAGACATTACCATAATCTCTGAGCTCATTTACGGATTTACAACCTTGCCTCTAGGAGTTAAGTGGAACAGATAAGACAAATTATTTAGCACTACCTCGAAGAAGAGTTTATTCTTTCCTAATGAGGAATACATTGAGGATAAGAATGGGGAAATAAGGGAAAGACTCCCCCACCCATGGGATGAGGTAGCATATCACATCATGAAATATTTTTCATGTGAAGGAAAACTCATTGTGGTTTATGGAGACCACTTCAGACTATTTCATGATATTATATTGAAAGCATATTTTTCACTAGAGCAGAGACTAAACAACCCATACTTTGTCTTGCATTCAATCAGAGACATGAGCTAGAGGGTAAGGGAGCGAAAGTATCAACACCTAGTTCACCATGGTCTCATTAAAATCATAGTGGAAGATGATCTCAACAAACTTTACATCCTTGTACCTTGGACCACCTTCATAGACATGGATAGATAAGCATTCATTGGGACCTAAGCTGTCACTCTTGGATATACCCTTACCTCTAGCCTTGGAGAAATAGGTATCAAAGAAGAAGAGGAAGAAGCAGAAGTGGATATAGAGGTAGAAACCAGATATAATATAGCAGTAGATAAAGGGAAAGAGGAGGAGGAAAATAAATATGAGAAATGAGAAGAACAAGAAGAAGAGAAAGAAGAAGATAAGGAAGGAAAGACATAAGAGGAGGAGACACTACACCCCAAACTGAGCACTGATATCTCTCCTCAACAAACCAACCTTTCACCAGGGACCATAGAAGAGGAAGTAGCTGCCACCTTAACCACTCTAAGTACCCATGTGAAAGAAAAGAGAAAGATACAAAACTCCATGTAATTCAAGACCAGGAAGAGTGCCAAGGTGAAACAAGGGGGACCTCAAACTCCGACTAAGAGCCAAATCAAAATTGAAGAATCACCCAATAAGAAATATGAAATAAGTCGAGAGGAGGGAAATATTCAAGAGTTCACCTCACCTAAGAAGAAACCTCTGACCTATATAAGAAGACACTCTTTAAGCCTAGCATCCCTCAAACTAGTACCAACCCCCACAAACCTTCAAGAGGAAGAAAAGGAGGGGTAGCAAGAAAAAGAGTTTTCTACAAGAAAAACATATTTTTCTACAGGAAACTAAATCAGTGCTATAGGAAACCTAAAATGTGCCACAGGAAGAGAATAAAGTCATGGGGGGAGATGAAAAGGCACCCTTGGAAGGGTAGGAGTCCCAATATGATGAAAAAGAGGTGGAAATTTAGGGGCAACATACCAAAGGAAAGAAAGAGGAGGAACCAAAGGAGGAGACTGCCTCTCCAAAAATTGTCCCAAAATACTTTACAACAGTTCCACATCCTAGCCCACAGCCAAACCTGAGCTCCTATTACCCATTCATTGAAGGAGGAAGGAATATCCCTCAAAATCTCTCGATTCCCCTATTCTGTGAGCTTGAAAAAGAGAGAGCACACACACACCACTGGATGCAAACTTCCAAAACTAAAAATGTGAAAAATGTAGGGATCATGGAAGAGAAACTTATTGAGATGGGGAGAGATTTTGTTGATTTTATACATAGGGTGGCAGTGTTGAAGGAGAAGCTACAAGGGGAACAAGTAGATAATGAAATATTAAATGGCCAATTTTAGTAGAAGGACAAGAAAATTGCCACCATGGAAAACCTATGCATGGAAGCAATACAACACAGGAATCCTTCCAATTCTTATTCCATCTACCTAAGGGAACAATGGCTCTAGTTTCATATAAAAACACTAGCGTCATATCGGTCATTACCTTTCAAGAATTAGAGGCAATTTATTGATTTTTACAATCAATCAAACATAGAAGATAAAGCCAAATTGGCAAAATTTTATATGCATAATATTTTCTTGACTGATCTAAACATGTGGGACCATAACTCTAGGTTGGGGGATATGAAACTAATGGCCTTAGCCTCTTGGATAACTAATGAAGAGTCCAGGGCAGAGGAGGTCAAAAAGGTGATGAGGAGAGAAGGAAAAGAGCCTTTCCATATCAGGGCAAAGCTATTCATCCCTAAAGGGGTCATAAAAAATCACCTAATGGTAAAAAATGATGCCAACCTTATAGGTAAATACCTCAACACCCAAGCACAATAAATTTCACACTAATGAAATTTCTACACTATTGGGAGAGGAGTGTGTGATTGCAAGTTAGAGAAGATGGGATGTCCTCCCTCTTAGCCTAAGAAACATGAAGTATCATACTCTAAAGAGATTGAGAGATGCCCTAGAAAGGGAATCTTTGTATAAGAGGGCCATGCAGATAATGAAGATCCAATGGCTTGGCTTAAAAATCAGTCCACCTTTGCTACTGGGACTGGGTCAAGGAAAGATCAAGTTAAAGAGAACAAAGAATGGGAGGAAGTAGAAAAGAATGCAGGATTATACCTTCCCGAGGGAACTCCTTCCATGATTCCTTGGGATGTCAAAGAAGCCACAAGGGTACTAAAAGAAATGAAGAAAGAGGACTAAGTTTCTTAGAGGATGAATAACCATTTGGTAGAGGGGTGATTATGAGCACCATAATTAGGTACATTTTTAGGGGTTATTGTCACCTTTCTAGCCTAATTATTATCTATTTCTCACATTTAATACCATTATTGTCATGTGTTTCTTAGTGTTGATGGTGTATTAATGGTTTCCATTGTTTGAAGGCCAAATGTGGTTTGAATGCAGGAAAATTAGGAGAATATGCCATTTTTGAGGAAGATTGCACAATCAAGGCTCAGAGTAGAGAACAAGGAGTGATTTTAGGGGATTTGATGACCTCCTTAACTCCTAAAGAAAACCAATATATCTGTGAGATTCTTCTCCAACATCTCTAAATCATAGGCAGCCAAGCAAGTGGAATATCAAGGGGAGCCAAGCTCTAGTTCTCTCAAGTTCCAAGGGGAAAAATCACTTACTTTTTAGGGAGTTGTTGGTAACTACCCATTAGGATAAATAGGGTAGAGAAAGAGCTCACAAAGATTTGATTTTTGGATGTAGCTAGAGTACTCTTAGCTCTTGTATTAGAAATTTCCGAGTTTCATATGTTATGTGCAAGTCCAGTTATGAAATAAAATGAGTATTTTGTTTCTTCTCCATTGATTTAGTTTCAGGGAGTTGAGCTTGTGGGTTAGTGCCCAATCCATTGGGCTTAGTCTCCCTTATGTACTTATGTTTCAATTTCATGTTGCAGTAGTTAATCTGCTTCCATTTCATGTTGAAATATTTAATCTCTTTCCATTTTTTCTTGCAGTATTTAATATCTTTCCATTTCATGTTCAGTAACATATAAAATCTCAAAACTATGTTAGAGCCTCCCTCTATCACCTCTTCCATTGGAGCTTGAGGAGAGTAGATCCTCACCACAGACCCAAAATTTATTTTATTTTATGATTTCATGGAAATGTTAGATAGGTTCTTTTTCTTACGATGGGCATGCTGTAGATGCAGAGGTAATTTTTTTTTTTGAAGTGCATAAGTAGGTTTATTTAAATTAAACTCATCTTTTCCACCATTGTTATGATATATTTGTAAATGATGAATTCATTAACATGTGTTTTTATTTCATGTTTTAATAGAGTAGCAGTGGAGTACATCCCCCACCCATTAGCTTCAATCTCCACCCTTCATACACCAAATTCCAACCAAGTCACCTTTAGCCCTGTTTTTTGGAAATCTTAACCACAACACTGAGAGCCACCTTGGAGGTGAAACATATGTTTTTAGAGGAGTTATGAGCTTGAAAAATGGGATGGCTATCCTTCATCCACCTAGGCCCACATTCATTCCACCTCTCCTACCCCTTTCCTCACCATTGCTGGCCTCAAATTACCCTTGTCCTCTCTCCCTTAGTGTTTCAGGACATCCTGTAGCACTATAGGAAATCCTGTAGCAGTGCTAATCAGTCACTCCTTCAACGTAAAATCACTCTTTCACCTCATATCAACCTAGAAAAACCTCCAATAAACCTTCATCTCTGAAACCTTGAGTCAGGGATCCTCTTAGGTCACCTCAACTCCTTCTTTTTGCTAGAAGACATAGTCATTTATAAGTGTAATTAGCTCATTGATAGATGCATTTCTAAGCATAATAGTTAAGCATAAGATAAAGAGAACTCAAGGAGTCATTTGGTTCAACATGTGTGCCTAGATTAGTTTCCCTTTCTGCAACTTAAATCATGAATCCTACTTAGTTTAATTTCCTTTATTGCATTAGCTAAAGTGTGGATTTCTATTTCTTGTAGATAGCTATATGAATCATTATGATATCGAGTAGTTTCTTTTCCAGATGATAGAGTAATAGTCATGATTTATTTACGGTCTTATATTAGATTCAAAAGTGTGACAGGCTTCCTTTCCTAGAATTAACCCTAGCAGTAACACCTCATTGTAGAACTGAGAAGAGGATGGCATTAGTAGAACTCATCTGTTGTGCATATAACACTGTCACCTCCAAGTTTTTACAAAACTCGGGTTGATAAAGTAAAGTTGAGCATCCTATGGGAGTTGCAGAACTCTTGGTGCAATACTAAGGCTCACCACAAGGATCCCATCCAGTGCAATTTCTTCCCACAAAATAGGCTCTCCATACAACATATTGTCATCTATGAATTTTTTATGAGTCATGGTTAGATCCGTACCCAGGAGGTGAAGGCACTTCAACTCATTTCCTTGTGTTACAGAACTGATTAAACACCCCAATCCATCCACGATAATGATAAATAGGAATGGGGATATTATTTCTCCTTTCCATAGGCCCCGCAAAGATCTAAAGGTAGCCAAGGGTCCACCATTAAGAATAATTGCAGAAAAATGGAGTGGAGATAATAGAACAGATCCAACGAATCCAACCCTCTCCAAAGCCAAACGCCTTCAAAATCGAGAGTAAAAGTTGCGAGCTGAGGCGATTGTAGGCTTTTGAAAGGTTCAACTTCAGTAGCATACTAGGCTGCTTATTGCTCCTAAGAGAATGGATGACTTCATAGGCGGACACAATGCCATCAAGGATTTGTCTTCGCTCCACAAAACCATATTGCTTCGGGCTGATGATTTGATGAGAGATTGGTTTCAGGTGATAAACAAGAATAATGGATTAGATATTGTATATCATACTACAAAGGGTTGATCTCCCTTGTAAGAATTATAAGGGATGAACGATATTTCCTTGTAAGAATTATAATAATGGTTAAGGGATGATCTTCATTATAAGCCATTGAGTGAGGGCTGAACATCCTCATGAGCGTTTTATAATAAAATTAAACATTTGTTGGTTTTCACCTTATGATGCACTTATGAAAACCCTTAGTACTCACTAGTGAAAGTGAGACATTTGCATATATGCAATATTACTGATACATTTAATGAACACAAATAAAGTTACCATGCACTAATTAAAAAGTTTGAATGTGTATAGTGATGGTGTGTGAAACTAATGCATGAATGAAAAATATGGAGAAATTCCTTGAAGAGGATGATAGATTATTTTAAAAAATTGAATGAACCCTTTTAAATGTAAAAAATACACAATGGTTCGAGTAGTGAGACTTGACTATAATGGCTAGTTGATGAATGAGTCATGACATGAATGCATTAATATTACTAGTATCATTGATTAGTTAGTGTTGCAGTAATAACTAATTAAACTTATATGCATGAATTCGTTTTGGTTAGAGGTTATTGCAAGTTGTGAAAAAGTGATTATGGTAGTTACTTCATGTGTTAGTTTGTCGGTAATAGTACATTATGGGAATTGGAAATGTTTGGACTATTACCCTAACCATTATTGACATATACACATTAATGAATATTTGTATGAACTTTTATGCAAGATAGCATTTTATACATGAAACCAAATTTATTGCAAAAGTGAATACTTGTTTTAAAAAAAAAAATATTTATGACTAGCATTGCTAATGAGATTAAGCATGAATAACTTAATGGCATAAAGAAATATTGTGAAAGTAAAATGTTGCAATATGAACTACAACCGTAAATGATAAAGTATAATGTCATGATGTACATGATTGTTCTATTTGGAAAATCATGATGTATACAACCTATATGTCATTTATGTTTCCTACCAATCCAGGTATTGTGGAATTATGCTGAGGGTCAAGTATAATTCCATGATGTGCATTAAAGTTTATTTTGATTTCTTTATAATGTGCATATGGTTCTATGGAAAATAATGCTAAAAAATAAATTTAACATGCCAGACAATTGTGAACAGTTGTGAAAGGCTAGAATGCCTTAGGTTTATGGTGGTTGCCTGCCTGTAGGGGTTAATGGTGCTTTCCTGCCAGGATTTCCTCTCCCTAGATATATATGATCTTAGTAAGGTAAAAGAGTTAGAAAAGATGGTGAAGAGGGAAAAAGCCTGAGGCAACTCTGTGGATTTTGGAGCCTGTTGGAGGAGGTCCAAAATTAATCATAGATGGGACACTCTCAGAGGAATAGTAAGGACACTGCTAAGAGGAATCATATATTGGAACTTGTGTGGTCATTGGAATTCTTGAGCTGGTTTGCTAGTGGAATTCTAGGCTAGACCTGGTATGGTCTATGTCAAAGAACTGTCTGGATGTGAAAATTACTTGATTTGGCTGTGGAAACTAGCTCCCATGGGTTGGAAGGAGCATATTTTTTACCATGGTCGTTCTCATAGCATAATAGGTTAATTGATCAGTTATGTGTTGTATTAAAATGATTTTTTTATATGATTGTGTAAATATCTTATGTACCTATTGAGAGGAAAGGAGCCTAGCGCTTGGAATGAACTACTGAAAGTATAAGTTACCTTATTGTTTTACTAATATTTTTAATGTTTTAGGAGGGGCTAGGACAATATGCACTTGGTGCATTAATTGACTTTGCACAATTAGAGAGCTAGGTGCTCTCTGAGTAATTTTAGAAGTATTGTGTGGATGTCTTTAGCGTGATATAAGACAAAAGATAATGTGCATGTGGTGCACTGATTTATAATTTTGATTATTAGAGGGCTGGTTCTCTCTGAGTACTTTTGGAAGTCACGCGGTTAAAATATCACTTGACATTGGATGAAAAATTGAAAGTTAAAAAGTATTTTATTTTCATTTAAAATGTTGTGACTAATATTATTATGTTGGATTTTTTATTCATACGTTACAGGGAGTTTTCCATGAAGTGTTGATGGGATATCAAACCATTGTATTTCTTGTGTAAACACTAGTACATATGGTCAATTTTCTGACATTTTAGTTCCGACAGTTTTGATGTATTTTCGGAAAGTTTCCAACTTTTTCTCAATTTTTTTAATACCCCCAACAAGCGTCGGAATAGCGACGAAAATCTCCAAACGTTGAATAGTGACGAAACTCTCCAAACGTCGGACTTGCGACAAAAATTTCCAAACATCAGAATAGTGATGAAATCACTCCAAACGTCAAAATAGAAATGAAACACTCCAAACTTCACACTTGTGACCAAAGTATCCAAACAACGGAATAGAAAATAAATCGCTCGAAACGTCAGAATAACAACAAAACTCTGTGAGGGTCAATTCGGGTCGTGTTAGGTTGGGTCGTGTGAGGGCACCCAAGGAAACATGTTCGGGTGGGTCAGGTCAGGCCAGGTCGTGTGAGGATGCCTGAGGAAAAGCATTAGGGTGGGTCGGGTCTGGTGGGGTCATGCCATGTGAGGGCATCCAAGGAAACACGTTCGGGCGGGTCAGGTTAGGTCAGGTCATGTGAAGGCGCTCAAGGAAATGTGTTCAGATGGGTCAGGTTGGTTTGGTTCGGGTCATGTGAGTGCGCCCAAGGAAACACGTTTGTGTGGGCCAGGTCGGGTCGTGTGAGGGCACCTAAGGAAACACGTTGGGGCGGGTCAAGTTGGGTCGTGCCGTGTGAGGGCGCCTAAGGAAATGCGTTCAGGCGGGTTGGGGTGGGTCGGGTCGGGTCATGTGAGGGCACCCAGGGAAACGCATTAGGGCAGGTCGAGTCGTGTGAGGGAGTTTAGGGAAACATGTATGGGCGGGTCGGGTTGGGTCGGGTCGGGTCATGTGAGGGTGGCCGTATAAAAAGTTCTAAGTTGTGACCATCCGTGTGCCTTGTGCATGTTTATGCGATCCATTTCCCATTTTCTCCCTTGTGCCTTAGTTCGGGCGGGTTGGGTCGTGTCGTGTGATAGTGCCACAAGAAACACACTCAGGTCATATCATGTGAGGGAGGCCATATCAAAATTGCTAAGTTGTGACCTCCTGTGTGCCTTGTGCACATTTGTGTGACCCATTTTTCATTTTCTCCCTCATGCCTTAATTGACGTTCAGGCGGGTCGGGTCAGGTCGGGTAGGATTGTGCTGCACTATGAGGGTGCCCAAGGAAACATGTTCAAGTGGGTCGAGTCAGGTCGGGTTGTGTGAGGGCACCCAAGGAACGAGTCTGGGTCAGGTCATGTTAGGTCATGTCATGTGGGGCCGCCCATGGAAATTCATTCAGGCGGATTAGGTTAGGTCTTGTTGTGCGACGGCGCCCAAGAAAATGTGTTCGAGTGAGTCGAGTTGGGTAGGGTCAGGTCGGGCCATGTCGTGTGAGGGTGCTCAGGGAAACACTTTTGGGCGGGTCGGGTCGAGTCAGGTCCTGTGAGGGTGCCCACAGAAACGTGTTCAAGTGGGTCGGGTCTGTTCGGGTCGGGTTGTGTGAGGGCACCCAAGGAAACACGTTCGCGCGTGTCAGGTTGGGTCGTGTGAGGGCACCTAAGGAAACGCATTAGGGTGGGTCAGGTCAGGTCTAGTCAGGTTGTACCATGTCAGGCCATTAGAGGAAACACGTTCAGGTAGGTCAGGTTAGGTCGTGTCATGTGAGGGTGCCCAGGGAAAAACATTCTGGTGGGTTAGGTTGGGTCGGGTCGTGTCATGTGAGGGCACCCATGTAAACCCGTTCGGCAGGTTCGAGTTGGGTCTGGTCGAGTTGTGTCATGTGAGTGCGCCTGAGGAAATCTGTTTAGGTGGGTTGGGTTGGGTTAGTTCGTGTGAGGGCACCCAAGGAAACGTGTTCGAGTGGGTAGGGTCATTTTGGGTCGGGACATGTGACGGCGCCCAAGGAAACACGTTCGTGCGGGTCAGGTCGGGTCGTGTGAGGGCACCTAAGGAAATGAGTTCAGACAGGTCAGCTCGGGTCGTGCCATGTTAGGGCTGTTAGACTCCTATACCAATAGGTGTCATATATCATGATTGACTTGATGGACTATGTAATATGTTCATACCTTTCCTTGTTGCAAAGATTTTCCATATTATAAAAAAAATCAAAAAATTTAAAAAATGTAAAGAGGGCATACCCGAAAAGAAAAATCAAAGGGTGAAAAAATAAAGATGGCCAAAAAAGTGAAAGAAAATGAACCCCATCAAAAGAAAGGTCAAGGAAAGTGTGCAAGTCTAAATGCCACTACTTTTTTCTCTTATGTAATAAACAAATTGTGTGCAACTTGTATCTTATTTCACAATTTATGAACAGTGAAACAGTTTAAGCTTGGCTAGTTCATGTTTCAATTTTATGTTTTAGAGATAGAGAGTAAAATTTGACCAAACTGTTTAATCTTGGCAGATAAGTAGATAGGTAGAGTAAATAAAAGGAGCTCAACAGCTTAATCTGAGCCCTTGGATGTAATAACGTTAGAATTCGATAGATTTCCACATGTAAAAGAAAAAGTGTGATAAGGGTTTGCCAGCCTAAGTGCACCCTAATAAAGAAGAAAAAATGGTAGGTTAAAGTAGGTAGGGTAGGTAGATGTTGTTGCAGAATTACATGTGATGGATAAAGACTCTAGATGTGTTAAATATTTACTTTCATCACAAGTGCAAAGGCAAACACTACACTGGAAGAATTTCAAGCAAAGCAAAGGAAAATTATTAACTTCCATTCTCACTTTTCCCTAAAAAATTTCACTAATTTCCCCTAAGTGCTAAGGAAATTGAAGATTAGAGGGGCTCAAGGCATTTCCTTGACTTTTGGAGGGACCGGACCCTCGGCCCAATAATTGGAAAAGCCTAAGTACTTAAAATCATTCATCATGACATTCACTCACTTCTAAAAAATATTTTCCTAAGTAAAATCCCATTTTACTTAGGAAAATTATGCAATATTTCACAAAAAACCCTATTCATTCAAGCATAAGTTAAATGCATTAACCTAATGTTTTACACTTAGGGCTTCCATTCATTTTTCATATTAATTTCTAACTCTATAATTTAAATCCCTATGAAAATTCACCCATCCCCGTATTAATTTAATAATAAAATTCCAAATTAATATATTATCCCGCCCCTTTGGTTGAAAAATAACCATATAATTATTAATTGTGATTAATTGGTTGAATTTACAATTAATAAAAAAACCTGATACTCTGCCATATAAAGGGATTAATTAACCCTCATGGTTAATTAATAACCTAATCCACCATTCAAATCACCCCTGATGCGATTATTTCATAATAAATTACATTGGGCCTGCCCCATTAACTTTCCGTCATCTTCCTTTCCGAGGACCATTCGATCGTCCAATATGAGATCTACGGTTGACGTCCATATCGCTGCACCTCCACATCCGAACGATAATGCGCGATGGCCAAGTGGTTTTCTGAACAGTGTCGCGCCACGTGTCGTGCATCGTATGGAATCGCTCGCTCTCCGCTGAAAACTGCCTGTCCCCAAAAGCTGTGCGATGAATACCACTTACTGCTTGCCTCCCATGACATACCAACCGTACTTGTTGACGTTATCCATTAAAAAAATAAAAAACCTGCCAACCTTTGAATTTGCGAATAAAATAAATAACCCACGTCATTTTCAATATCTCGTGCAGTGACTAGTGTCCCATGCAACGAATTACAAAATCAACTGTCGAAGTTTGTCAACCGCCACCTTGCTGAAGAAAATTGCAATCGAGTAATCCAGAATTCATCTGCCATTGCCAACACCTATTTTAGGTATTGTTCATTTCTTGGAAAACAGGTATTTACCCAAATTCCTGTTGAACTCTGCAAAATCCTGGTTTTTGTTTTAATTCCACACGAAAAACTGAAACAGGGTTCAAAATTGGTCTTCATTTCATTCCTCAATTGCAATTGCATTCTCAAACTTGTGATTGTGCTCGTTTTTTCATCAAAACCCGAATTCATTTCTGAATCCACAAGAACTAGAAATGGAAATTCTTGTGGATTTGAATGTTAGACCCTTGAATGCCCCTCATAGAGATTTGGACTATCTGCCTTTAGCAGATAGGGATTTCCAAATTAAAGACCTCGTCCTCAGTGAAAATCCTCTTCGAATTTTTTGCCACTGCAGAGATAACTACCTGAACGGCTCTGACATTTTTGGACTATGGGAATCCAATTTTCCCATGTATCTTCTCCCCTCAATCCACATTTTTCCCGAAATAATTCATTACTGCCATGCCAATTATGATCCCAATCAACGAGCAGTCTTGTCCCCAAATCAAACCTTCCTTTTCCCAATATCTGCTCAGTCTATCAACGAAATGTTACAGTTTCAGCCTGGTCAAGCCCTAACTCCGCTTTCCATGGGAGAGTTACTTGAGAAATCGGCCAATTTATCCCAAGAAGAGTTGAATCGCCTCTGCCAAACTTTCATGTTACCAGAACATCAGCCCAAAGGCCCTCCCCCTTATGGTTATACATTTTTCACTGATGTGGGTAGGCTTATTTTGAATATGATATCTTCTGTAATGAGTTCAATACTAGTGAATAT
This sequence comes from Pinus albicaulis, assembly GCA_034641835.2. Taxonomy (NCBI): domain Eukaryota; kingdom Viridiplantae; phylum Streptophyta; class Pinopsida; order Pinales; family Pinaceae; genus Pinus; species Pinus albicaulis. The sequence goes on along the minus strand of CM076584.1, from coordinate 940,497,887 downwards.
GTTGATCAATTAACCCTAGTATTGTTGTCAATTTTTACCCCTGGACAACCCCCTGCTGTCAAGTATGACTTTGCTTCCTACATTGCTGATAAAATCCATGATCAGTTCATGAGATTGGAAGGTGAAAGAGTGTTCAAATATTCCACTATTATATACCATCTCATGCTTTATTATCATTCAGAGAATTTCCCTTTCCAGATCAAAAAACTTGATGCCAAAGGAAATCCTAGGTCTGTAATTACTCATAATTACTCTGATTCTCATTATTCTTACAATGAGTTTATTGACCTATTTGTGCATCCTGCAACCACTTTATTAACAGGAGTCTCCCCTCCTAGGGTCAATAGTGACATCAAGAAAATTCTCCAACTCTCAAATCAATACAGGATAGGTGATTGGTACCTATACCGGAATCACACAGAAATCAAAATATATGGGTGTGAATTATGCCCTTTCAAGTTACCAAAAGATGTCCCAATGAGGCTCTTTGCCTTAGAGTATTTCAGACAGATGATAAATTCTGACATAGTCCATTTTTGTAATGCATAGAAAAAGGCTCAACTCAGAATTAAGAGTCAATTAGGTCCCTTTGTATGTAACTCTAGGGATGTTGAAAAAGAAGTTGAAAGAATCTTAGAAGACTATCTCAAATTACAAAAAAGTTTCTACTGGGTACCTTATGACCCAAATAGCTTTATTTGTGATAGAAGGATGAAAAACAAATTGTCACCATACCTTCATCATAGAATCCCAGAAATTGAACAATATGCCAATATGGATGAATGGATGGAAGGGACATTGATAGAACAAGATAGTGAACAGGACAGTGTTGAAAATGCTATGAAATACCTTGAAAAAATACTTGACCTAGACTCTTTTGGAAAAGTTCAAAGACCAGGGATTGGTCCTTCTTCTGCTGGAACCTCTCAGCAAAATTTACAGGAAATCAGTGCATCAGCCACAGTAACATCTAAAGGGAAAGAAAATGAGGCTGATATACAAGTTACAGAAAAATTCGCAATGATAGAACAGCCTAAAACTTCTAAGGAACAAGGCCAAATACAGATTTCTCCTACTTAGATTAATGTGGCAGAAATTCCAGTTTTGCAAACTCCTCTCAATGAAGAAAAAGGTAATAAAAGGAATGCAGAAACAACTATCCCTATTAGTGGATCTTTAGAACAACCTGCTGTTAAAAGACAAAAATTAAATCCTTTTTCAGAAGTAGAATTTGTTCAAGAAACTCCTGATAGTCAGATGAGAGAAGAGTTATGTAGTTAGCAAACATGTACAATCAGTGGAAAATCTACTAATTCCCTGAGAAAAGAACTACAAAGGCAACAAAGTGTAGAAGTATCTTTTTTAAGCCACCAGTGAAAGATGCCTGGGACATCAAAAGAACATTTATAAATATAAAGGCCAGAAATGATCCACTAAGACTTCAAGTTTACAATCAATATTTGAATATGGCTCCTAAGAATCAACAAAGATTGATATCGGCCTATGACATCCAGCAGGGTAAAATGGTGATGAGTCATTTCAAACCCAAAGTGAAACAACCTCAAACAGCTGCAGATTATGTCAGAACTAATTTTGAAATCATAGAAAAGGATATCCATTCTTTGGGTCAGATTGAGCTACAGAAACAAACAGGTGAAATGATTTACTCAACTTTGACTGATAAATCAATGACTACCCAAAGGTTGCAGAATTCCTTGGATAATACTAATGCTCAATTGCATCTTGAAAAAGCCTCTTCCCAGGCTAAGGACAACAGAATAAAGACCTTGGAAGAAATAACTATTGGATTGGGACATAATCCCAAAGATGTCAAAGGTATAGAAGCCTTGATTAAGAATAAAGATGATGATATTGCAGCCTTAAGAAAAAAACTGAAGTTACCAGCCTCAAAACATCCACAGACTGCAGAAATCATAAAGAAAAACTTTGAAGAAGAATTTATGGATTTGCTCTTCAAACTAAATGAGAAACTAAATGAAACTGAAAAAGAGCTTGAAAAGGCATTAAAAGACAAGCAACCTAATATTCCAGCATCTACAACAGAAGTAACTACAGGTACAACCATAACAGGTCAGCCAACAGAATTATCACAGGGAAATACTTGCAATTTAAGTACCAAAGAATTAATAAATTCAATGGAGGAATTGAAACTCCAAGTGACAGAGCTCCAAAGATCAAATGTACAATTCACCACTTTAGAACAAAAATATGATCTCTCAAAGATAAGTGTTGCAGAGAAAACAAGAGAGGTCAACAGGTTAGAAAATTTGGTTAAAGCATTGGAGAAGGATCTCACATTGGATAGACCTTTAAAGGAAATAAAAGAAATTCTTTGGGACAACATCATCCAATCAATAAATGATGTCTGGCCCTCAATTCAAATAATGTACGAGTAGAATGATTTAGTTAAATTGGCTCTGGAAGAAATTCTAAAAGAAAGAGAGGAATTAGGAAACATGCTTGAAGAAGCCAATGAACTTATACATTTTTTGAACACTAGGAACAGGTATCAACTTGAAGAACTTGGCATTCAAGACAGGACAGGAACAATTTTGGAGATAAAAAGAGTTTTTACTAAAAGAACTCTGATGCAGAATCTAGAAAGAAGATGCTGTGATATGCAGGAAGAAATCAATGCCTTCACAAAAAGATTGGATATTCTATTAAATAAAGGATTGCGAAGTCCTTTAGTTTCAGATGATAAACTAATGAACCTTGAAAGTTATGTTGAGAAATTGAAAAAGCATGCTGACAATTAGGCCAGTTCCTCAACTAGTTCACCAGCAGCAACATTGCCCACACACAAAAATATTCATGACAGATTGGAAATTTTTTTTTATCTCGAGCATGAAGTAAAGAATTTATTCCCCATTTAGCCTACTTTCTTCAGATATACAGAGACAGATGAAACTCTGAGGAAGCTACAAAGTACCAGAATACTGGAAGCTAAATGGTGGGAAGAAATGTTAGAACTTTTGTAAAAATTATCCTTACATGAATTTTTGATTATTTACTACAGTAAGTCATGTTAAAAAGGATAAACAGAGATTAAACAAAGGTCAAAGTGTATCAGTGCAGATAAAGAGTATCAGTAAAACAAAGTAGCCAACACAGAGTTACGAAAGAGGACAGCAACAAGCCAAATCATAGGGCCTGTCTCCAGCACATTCATTTAAAAAGGGAACAGCACAACATCGGTTATCTTTTATCTTATCCACGAGACCATATGTCTATTTTCTTGTAATATATCCGTGAGTCATCCTAGATTATATCTCAATTTGCTATGAGATATTTTTTATAATTTTTTGTATAAATACTCCCTCAATTGAAGTATTGAGGGGTGGATTCTTAGACTTTGTTGTAATACTGATTATTTTGGAATAAAGTGTTGTTGGACAAATTTTGCATGGCTGGCTGGATAAGGAATTAATGCAAAGAAATTTTCATAGGGTTCTTGAACCAAACAACGGATCAATAAGTAATCTATCTCTTATGTTTTAAGTTTTATACTTGTTTATTATACCATTTTTGTTTCATATCTGAATGATTAACGAAAAGGAATAAATAAGAAAGTGCTTAAGTGAAATATGTTTTCAATCGTTGTTGTTCTTAATGTTTTCTTCTGAACTAGTTTAAATAGTGAATTCTTAATTGCTCTTGTTTTTTAGTTTATTCATTTTGACTATTTGGTAAAGAATACTTCATTGCTCTTTATTTAAAATCATTCAAGTTCCCTCTTTAGAATATGTTGAAGGATTCTTAATTTCCCTTCAACCATTTCAAGTCCATTTCATTCATTTTAGATATTAAATTGTTCCCTATCTGATTACCTTGCCCTGTGAAACCATCTTTTGTTAAGAATCTTAATCCAATTAAGCCATCTTTCTTTGACTCCATTAGCCCAATGGCCTAAACTATTCAGTCTTATTCTACTATAGAATTTCATCACCCCAAATTCAATCAAAATCCCTGAACTTTCATACCTAGCCTAATATCTTTCAAAACAAAGCTAAATCATAAAGAGAGAGCCCTCTCTGGGTACAGATTGGCTAGACTTTGTACCTAAAAGTTGGTTTGTGGTTACCTCAGACCCCTTTCCTCTTCCAACAACTTCAAGGAAAATCTGAGTGATAACATAGTGGAGACTCCACTTGGGACCTGAATAATTTATTTGTTACTATTGTTTACTTTATAAACTACAGACGGAGCCTAAAGTTAGCCAGGTAGCCTTTGAAATTGCTCTTGCTTTGCAATTGCATAAGTAAATAAATGTTGCTTCAGTCTATCGCCAGTCTAGTTTATGAACTGAACATTTTGTTTCAGATATTTGATCAGTTCCTCTAGTCAAATAAATCTTTAAGAAAATTTAAATCAAATATCTTAAAACTTCTTAAAGAGATTGTTGAAGTTGTATTTTTCATTCCATTTAGACAAAAAACCAAAAAAGAAAATCACCTAGAAACCTGGCTTCAGAAAGGACTCATTACACCAGGGCTAATCCTGATCCAAATCCACCTCCTGTGTTTGAAAATCTGAATCTGATCCCCAGAATTCTTAGGAGACAAGAGAGTCAAGAAAGTTCTGGTAGTTCTCGACCTCTTTATAGATCAATATCCTGTCCCGTGAAGTGGATTTATCTTGAGGACGAACCATTTGACGAACAATTTGAAACCTCTTTATTTGTAAATTTTTCTAAATCTGAGTTGTCCAATTTGGTTCCAGACCCAGTATTTATTTAAGATTTACAACTTGAATTTGTTACTTCACATCTTGATAAACATTTGCGAGATTCCATACAATCTGAGCTTATCTCTGAAGGAACATCAAATATTTCTGTGATCACTTCAACCTCTCCAAGTTCATCAACATTTCCCCAAACATCTCAACCTCAAACCACCCCTTCTACTCCTCCATCCACCACTCACAGACCAACCTCACATGTTATTTCATCACTACCTCCTGCAATGGAAAATAGATATGCTCCCTTAGTGTTACCATTCAATCCAGCGGCTATGCCCCAAGACTACCAAAGTAAAATCACTCCTTTCGATGGTTCTGGTACTTACACTGCACAACAACATACTAAAAAGATGACTGATTATTTTGAAATTTATGAAATAGATGCTGATGATGTGAGAATGAGGATATTTGTTCAAAGTCTTACTGGTGAAGTTAGAACTTGGTTTAGAGCCCTTCCTGCAAATAGTTTCACTGACTTACAAGCTCTCTATAGAACATTTTTAAACAGATGGGAAAAGAAGAAAGATCCTCTTCAAATCTTATCGGACTTTAGAAATCTAAAGAGAGGACCAAAAGAGATTGTACAAGATTATTGCACCAGGTTCAATGATGTTTACTATGCTATTTGTCAAAACCTTAGACCTCCTCCAGATTCAATATTAATTCAATTCCCTCATGGATTTGATGCTGATATGGCGTATCAGCTTAGAGAAAGAGCTCCTCAAACCTTAGAAGATATGCAAAGTATAGTTGTTAGTGTTGAAGCCAACCTGATAGAGAAACGAGCTAGAGCCAGAGCTGAAAAGAGAATGCCTTTAAATGAAGAACCCTTAGCTTTTGAAAAGAAACTTGATGCTATAATTAAAGGAATGGAAAGGCTAGGAGATAGAGTAGAAACAATTGAAAGGAAATCTCCTTGGGATGGTCAACCAAGCAATACTGGGAGGAATCCAAATTTCAGAAAGAACCAAAACCAAAATACTAGAAAAAATGGTCCTGGCCAAAATATTAGGCCCCCATTCCAGGAAAATTATATTGAAGCCTCAACTTCTGAGGAACCAACCGAAGATGCTCAAATAAACAACTTTACTGAACGCAAGAACAGACCAGAAGTTTTCTTGACCCAAGATGATCAAGAAGCTCACATTATTAATCAATTTCAAACCCATTCAGGGGAATCATTTGACTTTAGGGAAGGATATGATACAACCATTTACGAAGTTCACAAGAAATATAATTTTAGGAGCAGAAGAATTGATGTCCCAGAAACAATTAAACATAAAGCTACAAAACAACCCCTTAAAGGTAAAACCAATAATACCCCTGTACATATTCTTTCTAGATCAGATCCTAATCCTGCTAACCCAATAATTGAAGATGTATCCGATACTCAACTGAATAACAAAAAAATTTCCAATACCCTTCGTCCCAAAGGAAATGTAGAGGAACCTCCAGAAGTTGATTCGGAAAAAACTTCAGCCCACAACCCCATTATTGAGAAGGATAAAAACACCGAAAACACAAAAGATAAGGAGAATCCAAATTTTTGAAATACAAGAACTCAGACTGAAAAATCTTTTAATCTGGAAGCTGAAGTAGGAAAATTAAAAATAGCTATTCCATTTTCTGAATTAGCTAAACATGATGTCTACCGAATTCAAATCAATAGATCACTCAACATCACTGGAAGTGATGATTCAGTAAATGTATTTGATGACCGACCTAGATTACTCTTTGGCCCTGAAGTAAATGGAAAACCAGGTAATGGAGGAACTCCTCCATTCTATGTGAGTTTAAACATACATGACAAAATACTTCATAATGCCATGCTTGATTCTGGGGCATCTCACAATCTAATGCCCAAGTCTGTAATGGAAAAATTGAACCTAGATATAACCAGACCTTACAAAGATCTTTTTTCTTTTGATTCAAGTCAGGTGAGATGTTTAGGATTAATCAAAGACTTATGTGTTTCTCTGGTTCAATACCCTGCAAAAACAATTTTGATGGACATAGTAGTAGCAGATATTCCTCCAAAATATGGTATGCTATTGTCTAGATCTTGGAGTGAAAAACTCGGAGGATATCTTCAATTGGACATGTCATATGCTATTATTTCAGTATTAGGTAAACCTAAGAGACTATACAGAGAAAATTTAATGAAAAATGTAGTCAGTAGTCAGGAGAAACCTGAAAATTTCCCCATCTACTCAGTACACTTTGATATGGATTCATTTATTCTTTATAATGCCGAAATTGATCCTTCCACTGAATTAGAAGTTTCAGCAACAGAACCAAAAGAAATAAAAAATCAAAAATCTAGTGTTCAAATCCAGGAAATCTTTGAGAACAATGAAACATCTGATACCCAAGAAAAACCAGAAGAAAGGGAAAAACCAAAAGAAAGTAAAAAACCAGATCTCACTGTTAAGAAAGTTCCTGAAACTCCTGATACCAATTATGAACATGAAATTATTTGGCACTTAGAATTTTATGTTTCTGTTAACAAATTAGGATCAGGAGCTGGAGTTTGGGTGCATAATCTTAAAAATTATCATGCTAAAGGCCATGCCTACAGATTAAATTTTAAGTGTACCAATAATATGGCAGAATATGAAGCTCTTCTGCTAGGTCTCAAACTTGTCAAAAGGTTAGGGGAAATTAAAGTATTTGTCATAGGAGATTCTGAGTTAATCATTCAACAGATCAAAGGACATTTTTTGACAAACGATCCCAGACTGAGAGAATATAGAGGAACAGTTGTGGATATTCTCAATACTTTTCTACAGACTCAGCTTGCTAAAATCCCAAGAAAACAAAACTTGCACGCTCATAGTCTTGCTATGTTTTCCAGTACTTGTAAATTACCATTTGAACCTAATCATCAGTTCACAGCTGAGATTAGACATAGACCAGCCATACCTGCCAATTTTAAGAATTGGCAAGTGTTTGCAAGTAATGAGCAGATTAATAATTTCCTGACTCTAGAGAATGAATTTTCTAACAGTAACATAGATGAAGATACCGTCATTGAATCTGATCAAATAAATGAACAAGAAACAGACATTTCAGAAGAGAGTGCAATTCAATGCTTCATCCAACAAAATTCACCAAAAAATAAATGAAGGACCTTAAACAAATGGAAGTTTATGAGATTATAGAAGAAGAATCTGAGATCATTAATTTAAAAGACAATCATTTTCCTAAAGGATTGACTCCTTTGGAAGATCTTTTTGATTCTAATGATATTCCAAAGAAGCCCAAAATAGAACCATTGAAGGCAGATATTGAGGAATATAATTTAGGAACTGAAGAAAATCCAAAAATGATCAAGTTATCTAAATCTTTGTCTCCTGATCAAAAACTAAAATATGTTGAACTAATAAGAGAATTCCAAGATGTCTTTTCCTGGAGTTATGAAGATTTGAAATCATATGATACCTCTATAATTCAGCATACAATACCTCTGAAAGAAAATTAGAAACCATTTAAACATAAGCTTAGAAGAATCAACCCTGTACTACTGCCTTTCATTGAAAAAGAAATCAAACGAATGTATGAAGCAGGGATAATTTCTCCTATTAGATTTTCAGAGTGGGTGTCTAATTTAGTACCTACTAGGAAGAAAACTGGAAAGATCAGATTATGTGTTGATTTAAGAAATGTAAATAAGGTTTCTTTGAAGGATAATTACCCTTTGCCCAAAATGGATCACATTTTACAAAGGGTAGTAGGTGCTTCTAGGATTTCTCTTCTAGATGGGTTCTCAGGATAGAACCAGATTCTGGTTCATCCCGATGACCAAGAAAAAATAGCTTTTACAACACCATGGGGCACATTCAAGTATGTTAAAATGCCATTCGGACTTAAAAATGCAGGAGCAACCTTCCAAAGAGCAATGGAAATCGCATTTACAAAAGAAATTCATGACTTTATTGTTATATATCTGGATGATTTAATTGTTTTTTCTAAATCAGATCAGCAGCATTTGGACCATCTCAGACAAGTATTCATAAAATGCAGAAAGTATGGTATCTCTTTGAATCCAAAGAAGTCCTTGTTTGGTCTTGAAGAAGGTAAACTCTTGGGTCATATCATTTCCAAAGATGGTATTAGAATTTATCCTGTTAGAATAGAAGCTATATTGTAGATACCTCACCCTAGAAATGTCAAAGAACTTCAAGCTTTCCTAGGAAAAATCAATTTTTTGAGAAGATTCATATCTAGCTTAGCCAAGCTAATTAGATTGCTTACTAACATGTTAATAAAGGATTCAAGTATTAAATGGACAGTTGAAGCCAAACAAGCATTTGAAGAAATTAAAATGGCTTTGACCAGAACACCAGTTCTTACCAGTCCACAATTTGATAGAGAATTCATAATATTTTCATTTGCTTCAGAACACACTGTAGCAGCTGTTTTATTACAAAAGGATGATCAAGGATGTGAAAAACCTATAGCATTTTTTAGTAAAGCACTAAGAGATGCATCATTAAAATACAACATCATGGAAAAACAATCTTTTGCACTTGTAAAAGCCATTAAAGATTTTAGAATCTACATATTGTATTCCCATGTGATAGCCTATGTACCAAATGTTGTTGTCAAAGACATATTAACTCAAGATGGAATTGAGGGCAAAAGAGGTAAATGGATTGCTACCATATTAGAGTATGATATTGAAATAAAACCTACAAAGCTTATAAAAGGACAGGGATTGGCTCAACTCATGACAGAAACAAATTGTCAAGCCCTGGATATTAATGAACTGGATGACAAACAGGAGATGGCGACTCCACAAATCAGTCAGGAATTTTTAGATTCACCATGGTATGCTGATATAATTTATGTATTTTTAAACCTGCAAGCTCCTCTAGGGTTATCCAGAACAAAGAGAAGGTTTTTAAAGATGACATCTTCAAATTTTTGTATTTTAGATAATGTTATTTTTTGGAAAAATCATGAAGGCATTCTATTGAATTGTTTATTAAAAGATGAAGCTGACAAGGCTCTCCATGAATTCCATGCAGGAGACTATGGTGGACACCTTTATTGGAAATCAACTACAGACAAGATCCTAAGAGTTGGATTTTATTGGCCAACCTTGTTCTCTGATGTAAAGAAATTTTTCACTGCTTGCCATAAATGTCAAATTTTTGAAGGCAAAAGAAAACTATTACCTTTACCCCTGAAACCAATTTCCACTAAAAAAACTTTCCAACAATGGGGCCTGGATTTCATTGGAGAAATCCATCCTCCTTCTTCTGGCCAACACAAATGGATCTTCACTGCCACAGACTATTTTACTAAATGGATAGAAGAAATTCCTTCCAGACAAGCCAATGACACTGTGATAATAGGATTCCTAGAGACCAATATATTATCAAGATTTGGCTCTCCTGAGAAAATCATAACTGATAATGTTGCTGCCTTCAAATCTAAAAAGATGATAAGTTTTTGTAACAAATATCATATCACCTTAAAGAATTCCACAACCTATTACCCTTAGGGTAATGGACTGGCTGAATCTTCCAACAAAAGCCTCATCAATATTATTAAGAAATTATTGGAGGAAAATAAGAAAAATTGGCACAAGAAACTTACAAATGCACTGTGGGCAGACAGACTCACCACCAAAAAATCTATTGGGACTAGTCCTTATGAATTAGTCTATGGCATTGAGGTTGTATTTCCTTCATCTTTAGGAGTTCCTGTAATGAAATTACTTCAAGAAGCTCAGGTTGAACCTAATGATATTCAAAGGAGAATAAATCAGACTATCAATTTGCGGCAGACCAGAGAGGAAGTATATCAAAGATCCCAAGTATTGCAAGAGAAACTAAAGAAGATATTTGATAAAAGGACCAAGGCAGAATATTTCCAACTTGGAAACAAAGTTTTAAGATGGGATTATAGAAGAGAGGATAAGGGAAAACATGGGAAGTTTGACTTCCTGTGGAAAGGACCTTATATTATTCACGCTTTACAAGGAAACAACACATATTTTCTGAAAAACTTGAATGGTACAAAAACTGAAGATGGGCCAGTTAATGGTCGAATGTTGAAACATTACTTTGATCCTATTTATTAGGATATTCTGATTTTTAACATGTACATACTATATCCTTTGTAATGTCACAGTTTTGAGTGGATAGTAACTTGCTGGAGTTGAAGCCCGAAGAGAAGGCCCTAAGCTTCAAAAGTATCACTGTCATACATACAATAAAGCAACAAGCAAAAAATGATTCCATAGTTCAATTATTCCGAGGACAACTGACCTGTTGTTCTTGACTTTTCACCAGAAAAAGCCATCCCCATGTGGAGCCAGTGTTAGACTCCTATACCAATAGGTGTCATATATCATGATTGACTTGATGGGCTATGTAATATGTTCATACCTTTCCTTGTTGCAAATTTTTCCATATTATCAAAAAAATCAAAAAATTTTAAAAATTTAAAGAGGGTATACCCTAAAAGAAAAATAAAAGGGTGAAAAAATAAACATGGCAAAAAAAGTGAAAGAAAATGAACCCCATCAAAAGAAAGGCCAAGGAAAGTGTGCAAGTCTAAATGCCACTACTTTTTGCTCTTATTTAATAAACAAATTGTGTGCAACTTGTATCTTATGCCACAATTTATGAACAATCAAACAATTTAAGCTTGGCTAGTTCATGTGTCAATTTTATGTTTTAGAGATAGAGAATAAATCTAACCAAACTGTTTAATCTTGGCAGATAAGTAGATAGGTAGTGTAAATAAAAGGAGCTCAACAGCTTAATCTGAGCCCTTGGATGTAATAAGGTTAAAATTGGATAGATTTCCACATGTAAAAGAAAAAGTGTGATAAGGGTTTTCCAGTCTAAGTGCACCCTAATAAAGAAGAAAAAATGGTAGGTTAAAGTAGGTAGGGTATGTAAATGTTGTTGTAGAATTACATGTGATGGATAAAGACTCTAGATGTGTTAAATCTTTACTTTCATCACAAGTGCAAAGGCAAACACTACACTGGAAGAATTTCAAGCAAAGCAAAGGCAAATTATTAACTTCATTTCTCACTTTTCCCTAAAAAATTTCACTAATTTCCCCTAAGTGCTAAGGCAATTGAAGATTAGAGGGGCTCAAGGCATTTCCTTGACTTTTGGAGGGACCGGACCCTCGGCCCAATAATTGGAAAAGCCTAAGTACTTAAAATCATTCATCATGAAATTCACTCACTTCTAAAAAATCTTTTCCTAAGTAAAATCCCATTTTACTTAGGAAAATTATGCAATATTTCACAAAAATCCCTATTCATTCAAGCATAAGTTAAATACATTAACCTAATGTTTTACACTTAGTTCTTCCATTCATTTTCCATGTTAATTTCTAACTCTATTATTTAAATCCCTATGAAAATTCACCCATCCCCGTATTAATTTAATAATAAAATTCCAAATTAATATATTATCCCACCCCTTTGGTTGAAAAATAACCATATAATTATTAATTGTGATTAATTGGTTGAATTTCCAATTAATAAACAAACCTCTTCAAATTTTTTGCCACTGCATAGATAACTACCTGAACGGCTCTGACATTTTTGGACTATGGGAATCCAATCTTCCCATGTATCTTCTCCCCTCAGTCCACATTTTTCCTGAAATAATTCATTACTACCATGCTAATTATGATCCCAATCAACGAGCAGTATTGTCCCCGAATCAAACCATCCTTTTTCTAATAACTACTCAGTCTATCAATTAAATGTTACAGTTTCAACCTGGTCAAGCCCTAACTCCCCTTTCCATGGGAGAGTTACTTGAGAAATCGACCAATTTATCCCAAGAAGAGTTGAATCGCCTCTGCCAAACTTTCATGTTACCAGAACATCAGCCCAAAGGCCCTCCCCCTTATGGTTATACCTTTTTCACTGATGTGGGAAGGCTTATTTTGAATATGATATCTTCTGTAATGGGTTTCAATACTAGTGAATATGTTGATCAATTAACCCTAGTATTGTTGTCAATTTTTACCCTTGGACAACCCCCTGCTGTCAAGTATGACTTTGCTTCCTACATTGCTGATAAAATCCATGATCAGTTCATGAGATTGGAAGACGAAAGAGTGTTCAAGTATTCCACTATTATATACCATCTCATGCTTTATTATCATTTAGAGAGTTTCCCTTTCCAGATCAAAAAACTTGATGCCAAAGGAAATCCTAGGTCTGTAATCTTTTGGTCTGCAATTACTCATAATTCCTCTGATTCTCCTTATTCTTACAATGATTTTATTGACCTATTTGTGCATCCTGCAACCACTTTATTAATAGGAGTCTCCCCTCCTAGGGTCAATAGTGACATCAATAAAATTCTCCAACTCTCAAAGCAATACAAGATAGGTGATTGGTACCTATACCAGAATCACATAGAAATCAGAATATATGGGTGTGAATTATGCCCTTTCAAGTTACCAAAATATGTCCCAATGAGGCTCTTTGCCTTAGAGTATTTCAGACAGATGATAAATTCTGACATAGTCCATTTTTGCAATGCATAGAAAAAGGATCAACTCAGAATTTAGAGTCAATTAGGTCCCTTTGTCTGTAACTTTAGGGATGCTGGAAAAGAAGCTGAAATAATCTTAGAAGACTATCTCGAATTAAAAAAAAGTTTCTACTGGGTACCTTATGACCCAAACAGCTTTATTTGTGATAGAAGGATGAAAAAAAAATTGTCACCATACCTTCATCATAGAATCCCAGAAATTGAACAATATGACAATATGGATGAATGGATGGAAGGGACATTGATAGACCAAGATAGTGAACAGGACAGTGTTGAAAATGTTATGAAAGATCTTGAAAAAATACTTGACCTATATTCTTTTGGACAGGTGCAAAGACCAGGGATCGGTCCTTCTTCTACTGGAACCTCTCAGCAAAATTTACAGGAAATCAGTGCATCAGCCACAATAGCATCTAAAGGGAAAGAAAAGGAGGCTGATATACAAGTTACAGAAAAATTCACAAGGACAGAACAACTTGAAACTTCTAAGGAACAAGGCCAAATACAAATTTCTCTTACTCAGATTAATGTGGTAGAAATTTCAGTTTTGCAAACTCCTCTCAATGAAGAAAAAGGTAAGAAAAGGAATGCATAAACAACTACCCCTATCAGTGGATCTTTAGAACAACTTGATGTTAAAAGACAAAAATTAAATCCTCTTTCAGAAGCAGAATTTGTTCAAGGAACTCCTGATAGTCAGATGAGAGAAGAGTTAGGTAGTCAGCAAACATGTACAATCAGTGGAACATCTAATAATTCACAGAGAATAGAACTACCAAGGTAGCAAAGTGTAGAAGTATCTTCTTTTAAGCCACCAGTGAAAGATGCCTGGGACATCAAAAGAACATTTATAAATATAAAGGCCAGAAACAATCCACTAAGACTTCAAGTTTACAATCAATATTTGAAGATGGCTCCTAAGAATCAAGAAAGATTGATGTCGGCCTATGACATCCAGCAGGGTAAAATGGTGATGAGTCATTTCAAACCCAAAGTGTAATAGCCTCAAATAGCTGTAGATTATGTCAGAACTAATTTTGAAATCATAGCAAAGGATATCCATCCTTAGGATCAGATTGAGCTACAGAAACAAACATGTGATGATTTACTCAACGTTGACTGATAAATCAATGACTACCCAAAGGTTGCAAAATTCCTTGGATAATACTAGTGCTCAATTGCATCTTGAAAAATCATCTTCCCAGGCTAAGGACAACAGAATAAAGACCTTGGAATAAATAATTATTGGATTGGGTCATAATCCCAAAGATGTCAAAGGTATAGAAGCCTTGATTAAGAAGAAAGATGATAATATTGCAGCCTTAAGAAAACAACTGAAGTTACCAGCCTCAAGACATCCACAGACTGCAGCAATCATAAAGCAAAACTCTGAAGAAGAATTGACAGATTTTCTCTTGAAAATAAATGAGCAACTTAATGAAACTGAAAAAGAGCTTGAAAAGGCATTAAAAGACAAGAAACCTAATATTCCAGCATCTACAGCAGAAGTCATTACAGGTACAACCACAACAGGTCAGCCAATAGAATTATCACAAGGCAATACTTCCAATTTAAGTACCGAAGAATTAATAAAGTCAATGGAGGAATTGAAACTCCAAGTGATAGAGCTCCAAAGAACAAAGGTACAATTCACCACTTTTGAACAAAAATATGTTCTCTCAAAGATAAGTGTTGCAGAGAAAACAAGAGAGGTCAATAGGTTAGAAAAATTGCTTAAAGAATTGGAGAAGGATCTCACATTGGATATACCTTTAAAGGAAATAAAAGAAATTCTTTGGGACAACATCATCCAATCAATAAATGATGTCTGGCCCTCAATTCAAATAATGTACGAGCAGAATGATTTAGTTAAATTGGCTTTGGAAGAAATTCTAAAAGCAAGAGAAGAATTAGGAAAAATTCTTGAAGAAGCCAATGAACTTATACATTTTTTGAATACTAAGAATAGGTATCAACTTGAAGAACTTGGCATTCAAGACAGGATAGGAACAATTTTGGGATAAAAAGAGTTTTTACTAAAAGAACTTTGATGCAGAATCTAGAAAGAAGATGCTCTGATATGCAGGAAGAAATCAATGCCTTCACAAAAAGATTCGATATTATGTTAAATAAAGAATTGCCAAGTCCTTTAGTTTCAGATGATAAACTAATGGACCTTGAAAGTTATGTTGAGAAATTGAACAAGCATGCTGAAAATCAAGCCAGTTCCTCAACTAGTTCATCAGCAGCAACATTGCCCACAGACAAAAATCTTCATGACAGATTGGAAAATTTGTTTTATCTCGAGCATGAAGTAAAGAATTTATTCCCCATTCAGCCTACTTTCTTCAGATATACAGAGATAGATGAAACTCTGAGGAATCTGCAAAGGACCAGAATACTGGAAGCTAAATGGTGGGAAGAAATGTTACAACTTTTGTAAAAATTATCCTTACATGAATTTTTGATTATTTAATACAGTAAGTCATGTTAAAAAGGATAAACAGAGATTAAACAAAGGTCAAAGTGTATCATTGCAGATAAAGAGTATCAGTAAAACAGAGTAGCCACATAGAGTTACTAAAGAGGACATCAACAAGCCAAATCATAGGGCCTGCCTCCAACACATTCATTTAGAAAGGGAACAGCACAACATCGGTTATCTTTTATCTTATCCACGAGACCATATGTCTATTTTCTTGTAATATATCCGTGAGTAATCCTAGATTATATCTCAATTTGTTATGAGATATTTTTTATAATTTTTTGTATAAATACTCCCTCAATTGAAGTATTGAGGGGTGGATTCTTAGACTTTGTTGTAATACTGATTATTTTGGAATAAAGTGTTGTTGGGCAAATTTTGCATGGCTGGCTGGATAAGGAATTGATGCAAAGGACTTTTCATAGGATTCTTGAATCAAACAACGGATCAATAAGTAATCTATCTCTTATGTTTTAAGTTTTATACTTGTTTATTATACCATTTGCGTTTCATATCTGAATGATTAACGAAAAGGAATAAATAAGAAAGTGCTTAAGTGAAATATGTTTTCAATCGTTGTTGTTCTTAATGTTTTCTTCTGAACTAGTTTAAACAATGAATTCTTAATTGCTCCTGTTTTCTAGTTTATTCATTTTGATTATTTGGTAAATAATACTTCATTGCTCTTTATTAATAATCATTCAAGTTCCCTCTTTAGAATATGTTGAAGGATTCTTAATTTCCCTTCAACCATTTCAAGTCCATTTCATTCATTTTAGATATTAAATTGTTCCCTATCTTATTACCTTGCCCTGTGAAACCATCTTTTGTTAAGAATCTTAATCCAGTTAAGCTATCTTTCTTTGAATCCATTAGCCCAATGGCCTAAACTATTCAGTATTATTCTTCTATAGAATTTCATCACCCCAAATTCAATCAAAATCCCTGAACTTTCATAACTAGCCTAATATATTTCAAAACAAAGCTAAATCATAAAGAGAGAGCCCTCTCTGGGTACAAATTGGAAAGACTCTGTACCTAAAAGTTGGTTTGTGGTTACCTCGGACCCCTTTCCTCTTCCAACAGCTTCAAGGAAAATTTGAGTGATAACAAGGGCGACCAAGGAAATGCATTCAGGCAT
Organism: Pinus albicaulis; assembly: GCA_034641835.2. Lineage (NCBI taxonomy): Eukaryota > Viridiplantae > Streptophyta > Pinopsida > Pinales > Pinaceae > Pinus > Pinus albicaulis. The sequence goes on along the minus strand of CM076584.1, from coordinate 940,480,954 downwards.
ATCGGGGTGGTTCGGGTTGGGTCTTGTGAGGGCGCCCAGGGAAACGCGTTCGGGCGGGTTGTATCGAGTCTGGTCATGTGAGGTCGCCCAAGGAAATGCATTCGGGCAGGTCAAGTCTAGTCGAGTTAGGTCGTGTGAGGGTGGCTGTATCAAAAATGCTAAGTTGTGACCATGCCATGTGCCTTGTGCATGTTTTTATGATCCATTTTCCGTTTTCTCCATCGTGCCTTCGTTCAGGCAGGTCATGCCATGTCAGGGTGCCACATGAAACATGTTCGGGTCAGATCCTATGAGGGAGGTCGTATAAAAAATTATAAGTTGTGACCGCCCATGAACCTTATGCACGTTCATGCGACCCGTTTTCCATTTTCTTCCCTATGACTTTCATGTTCAAGCGGGTCCAGTTGGGTCGGGTCGTGTGATGGCATCCAAGGAAATGCATTCTGGGAGGGGGGGGGTCGGGTCGAGTCGGGTCGGGTCTTGTTGTATGAGGTCACCCAAGGAAATGGGTTCATGTGGGTCAGGTTAGGTCTTGTCATGTGAAGGCACCCAAGGAAATGCGTTCGGGTGGGCCGGGTCAAGTCGGGTCGTGTTGTGTGAGGGCACCGAGGAAAACACATTTGGGTGGGTCGAGTCAGGTCGGGTTGGGTCATGTGAAGGTGGCCGTATAAAAAATGCTAATTTGTGACTACCCGTGTTCCTTGTGTACGTTTATGCGATCCATTTTCCATTTCCTCCCTCGTGTCTTCGTTCAAGTGGGTCGGGTCGTGCCATGTAAGGGTGCCACAGGAAACGCGTTCGAGTCAAATCATGGGAGGGAGGCCGTATAAAAAATGCTAAGGTTTGACTGACCATGTACCTTGTACTGCATGTTCGTGTGACTCGTTTGTTTTTTCCTCCCTCATTCCTTCAACGTTCGGGCAGTTCGTGTCTGGTCGTGTGATGGCACCCCAGGAAATGCATTTGGGCCAAGTCGAGTTAGGTCCTGCCGTAATATGAAGGCATCCAAGGAAAAACAGTATAAAAGAAAACACCTCCAACATTTGAGAACGAAGTATGAACAAAATGAAACATTACTTAGACTTCATTGTAAGCCAAGAAACCAAATTTATCAATGCAAGGATCTACAATCCCAATTTTGTGCAGTCTGCTCCATCTAACATTATAAGCATAATAGCCTTTTAGAAATGGAGTATGTTGACATAAACTGAAGATTAATTCCTTGATGTGAGTTCATGATATGGAAATCTAGTACAACAAAAATGGGAATAGATGGACTCAAGGTCATTTCTCTAATGACATATTTTAATTTCTTTCTTGATCTATTGATGTCAAGTTTTTGTGGTGCATCAAATTTTTTTTTTCTTTTAAATTTTTTTTTACTAATTGGTATCTTGAGGACTCCTCTAGAGCTACTCTACAGGTTGGTGGGTATGCATCCCTCATTGGTTCCTTGGTTCTTATAGGAATGAAACCTTAATGAAATGGGATTTCATGGGGTCTCCATTCTGTGAAAAAGGAGAAGAATAAGAGGCCGGTCTCCATAGCTCTCCATGGGTTAATATGCCATTGAAAAAGAAAGAAATAAGAATGACTTCTAAGAGCTATAGCGAAAGCTGCTTCTTTTTGTTTCCTCCCCTTTGAAATAAGGAGAAGACCTAGCCGGGAAACCTCACCAGCATAAGACTCCAAGACTATTATTATATCTGCTTTGTAAATGATAAGCACTCTGTTGTGGGCTAGCTTCTTATGGGCACCTCATAGCCCTCTCACTTTGTTGGAACCTAAGTTTTCATGGGTGAACTATATTTGAGTCTCCCTATTGTTCTAAGGCTACATTTCATAGCCATACTTCTTTTTCCCTCTATCCTAAAATATTCCTTTTGAGAGTTTTCCAAAATTGGTCTTAGTTTATAATTAATAGATTTTTGCCTTCCACTTTGCGTTTAGTTCCCTCCGCCTTTCAAGATGAACTACTTGCTACAAATACAACTTTGGAATCCTATATCCAATGGGATTTGTCTATTAGGAAAGGTATTTTAGAAAATTCTTCCAAACTATTAAGGTTTTTGATGATTATAGATTTTTCCATGGAGCTTGAATCCTTAGCCACAATTCCCAACCCCTAACCCATTTAACACATACACCCTAAACCTCTAAACCGTTAACGCCTAACCCCTAAATCCTTAACCATTAACCCATTTAACCCCCTAAACCCCTAAACCCCTAACCCATTTAACCCCCCAAACCTCTACACCCTTAACCCCTAACCCCTTAAAACCTATTTCTTGACCCCAAGCCCATTTAACCCACTACACCCCTAGAACCCTAATCCATCTAACCCCCTAAACCATAATCCCATTAATCCATAACCCATAACACCTATAAGTGTCCTCCATCATCAATGTCTACAAAGTGCATGATCTCGATCCAATGTGTTCATCAAGTTATTCCTCTATCATTGACACATATGTAACATCCTCTTCTTTAGATGTATCGACTTCTTCTTATTCATCGCATTCTGCAAATCCATCCCGCTCCATTTCCCAACCAAGTCGAAGAAGCTCTACTTAAACATTCTCCTCCAAGACTTCAAGTTCAACAGGAATCCGTGGGTGCTACTCTTTCATACGCGTCAACGTGTACAAGGTCTGAAAAATCCTCCCTTGACATTCTACTAAAATTTCTTTGTCTTGTTATGTAGCTTCGACCTTGAACACTGTTTTTCCCCTTCTAATGTTTCACTAAGACCAACCAATATAATTTCCAAGCATCAATACCAACTACAACCCAATCATTGTATTCAGGTCAGGTCAGGTCGGGTTGGGTCGTGTGATGGCGCCCAAGGAAATGCATTCGGGCTGGTCGGGCTGGGTCGTGTCGTGTTAGGACGCCCAAGGAAAAGCGTTTGGGTGGGTCGGGTTGGGTCATGTGAGGATGCCCAGGGAAATACGTTCGGGCGGATCAAGTCGGGTCAGGTCATGCGAGGGTGTCCAAAGAAACACATTTGAGAGGGTCGCGGGGTCGAGTCGTGGTAGGTCGACTGTATAAAAAATACTAAGTTGTTACCACCTATGTGCCTTATGCACGTTCATGCGACCCATTTTCCATTTTATCCCTTGTGCCTTTGTTCAGGAGAGTCAAGTCATGCTGTGTGAGGGCACCCAAGGAGACACCTTCAAGTTGGGTCAGGTCATGTGAGGGAGGCCATATAGAAAATCCTAAGTTTTGACCGCTTGTGTGCCTTGTGGCACACGTTCGTGTGACCTGTGTGCCTTTTTCTCCCTTGTGCTTATGCTCGGGTGGGTCAGGACGTAGGGTCGTATGAGGGAACCCAAGGAAACATGTTCAGGTCAGGTCAAGGCGTGTGAGGGCATCCAAGGAAACGTGTTCAGGGTGGGTCGGGTCGGGTCGGGTCATGCGAGGGCGCCCAAGGAAATACATTCAGGTCAGGTCAGATCGGGTTGTGTCGTGTGAGGGCCCCAAGGAAATGTGTTCGAATTGGGTCGTGTGAGGGAGGTCATATAAAAAATGCTAGGTTGTGACTGCCTGTGTGTCTTGTGCACGTTTGTGTGACCCATTTTCCATTTTCTCCCTTGTGCCTTCGTTCGGGCGGGTCAGGTCGTGTCGTGTGAGGCACCCGAGGAAACGTGTTCAAGTTGGGTTAGGTCAGGTTGTGTGAGGGTGGCCTATCGAAAATGCTAAGTTGTGACCGCCCATGTGTCTTGTGCGTGTTCGTGCTACCCATTTTCCATTTGGGGCTCCTTGGTTCCTTCGTTCAGGCGAGTCGGGTCGTGCCATATGAGGGCACCCAAGGAAACACGTTTGAGTCAGGTCAGTTTGGGTCATGTTTGGGAGGTCGTATAAAAAATGATAAGTTGTGACAGCTTGTTTCCCTTAATTTCCATGTTCATGCGACCCGTTTTCCATTTGCTCCATTGTGCCTTAGTTTTAGTGGGTTGGGTCATGCCGTGTGTGGGAACCCAAGGAAATGCATTCGGGTCAGGGAGGGTCAGTTCGGATCGTGTGTGTGGAAATTTGTAAGTTTTACATATTAAATAATTTATATACACCTTAATATCTTATTTATTTATATTCAATTTTTAATTTAGTACTGTTAGACTCCTGTACCAATAGGTGTCATTTTTCATGATTGACTTGATGAACTATGCAATATGTTCAAACCTTTTTCTTGTTGCAAAGGTGTTCCATATTTTCAAAAAAAAAATCAAAAAATCAAAAAATTTAAAAATTGTAAAGAGGGTATACCCTAAAAGAAAAATCAAAGGGTGAAAAAATAAAAATGGCCAAAAAAATGAAAGAAAATGAACCCCGTCAAAAGAAAGGCCAAGGAAAGTGTGCAAGTCCAAATGCCACTACTATTTCATTTTCTGTAATAAGCAATTGTGTGCAGCTTGGTAAACTTTTGCCACAATTTATGAAGAGTCAAACTGTTTAAACTTGACTCATTCATTTTTCAATTTCATGTTGTAGAATAGAGAATAAATATCTGGCCAAAAAGTTTAATCTTGGCAGATAAGTAGATATGTAGAGTTAATAAAAGGAGCCCAACAGTTTAATCTGAGCCCTTGGATGTAGTAAGTGTAGACTTAGGTAGGCTTGCCATGTAAAAGAAAAAGAAAAGTGTGATAATGGTTTGCCAGTTTAAGTGCACCCTAATAAAGGGGAAAAAATGGTAGAGTAAAGTAGATAAGGTAGGTAGATGATGTTGCAAATTTTCATGTGATGAATGATGGTGTTAAAATGTGTTAAGAATTTACTTTCATCACAAGTGCAAAGGCAGAACACTACATTGGCAGAATTTCAAAAGCAAAGCAAGGTCAAGATTATTAACTTTCCCTTCATTTTTCCCTAAAGATTTCACTAATTTCCCCTAAGTGCTAAGGTATTTGAAAATTAAAGGGGCTCAAGGCATTTCCTTGACTTTTGGAGGGACCGGACCCTCGGCCCAATAATTGAAAATACCTAAGTACTTGAAATCATCCATTATCACATTCATTCACTTCTTAAAAACCTTTTCCTAAGTAAAATCCCATTTTTACTTAGGAAAATCCTTCAATATTTTATGAAAAGCCCTCAAAATCACTTTTATTCTAAGTCTAAGTGATGAAAGTATAATAATGCCATTTACTTTTGAATCTTCACTTTCTTGGTTATATTTAAGTGTTTTGAGTTTACATTGTCTCTTTGTCATATTAACTTGAATTTATATATTAACTCCTTATAAAAATCCAATTCTCCTATTATGTATAACTACTTTGAATATAATATTCCCAAAACCCTTATATTATGACTTTTTAGCCAAAAGTATTTAATTCCTATTTATTCAAATAAAAAACCCACAATATACCCCATTTTGGCTAAAATATAACATTAATTCTATTCCCGCCCCCTATGGTAAGAAAATCACATTGATTTAATTATCATATAATAAAATATATGAAAAACGTTTAAACATATGTATATATGTTTAAAACAAAAAATAAACCCAAAGTTTAATTAAAACCAAACTTTGAAAATAATCCTTCCCCGTGCATTTTTTCATCTTCGACCATACAAAAGAGATTAATTAATCCTCTCGATTAGTTAATAATCCGACCTGCCAATCAAACTCCGCCCGATGAGTTTAATTAACAGTTAATTACGTCGAGCCCGCGTCATTAGAACTCCGCCATCTCCCTGTCTCGTCGACTGTCCGATCGACCCATCATAGATATACGGCCCTCATCCATTTCGTTGGCCATCCGTGTACGAAAGATAACGCACGATGGCCAAGCAGTTTTCAAACAGTGTCGTGCTATGTGTCAGTCGTTGTATCGCATCGCTGCCCTTCCGCCTAAAACCACCTTCCCTCATAATTGGTGCGATAGAAACCGCTTACCACCTTCCCTTCTGTGACTCATCTGTCGTACATGCTGACGTCATTAATTAAAACCCGCCACCCTTTGAATTTGTAAATAAAATGAAAATAACTTGCGTTTTTTTATTATATTGTGCACAGTGAACAACCAGACTCCCATGCAGTAAAACCCTTTGTAACCCAGTTGTGTTACCTGAAGCCTCTGTTAACTAATTCGAGCATAGTTTACCTTCCAAAAATCATTCTAGATTCTCTCCACAGACCTCTCAAAATCAAATGACACCTTTTCGACCTCCCCTGCAAACCAATGCTTTCTTAACAATTTGTTTTGTTTTACAGATGATCAGAAGACCACATCCTTGGATAAACAGTCTTAATACTAGTCATAAGACTTGTTTACTCTAAGAGTGTTATAAAATCTATTCAAACAGAGATGGAAGATAAAACATACAGTTGAAAGACAAGCAAAGGAAACAGGATATTAAACAATTTACTGTTGAAACAGACAGTAAAAACCTAAACTACACATTGAAGGTAAAAGGACACAGTAAAGAATAGTTAAAGAATATCAGTGGTTAAAGTGTATCAGGTAAAAGTCAAAGTGAAAGTTAAAATGAAGTTACAGAGCAGTCAAAGGTAAAATAGTAAAAGTAATTACAGAGGCAGTAAAATGGTAAAAAGAGATGAAAATACTTTCACCAATATTGAAGTTTATCTAAAGTGAATGTAAAACAGTTAAAAGAACAAAAAAGTGAAAAGATGAAAAACACAACAAGAAGGAACATTTTTGCAGAAATTTAATGTTTTAGTCATAGTTTTGCAGAAACTATTGTGATCAATCCAAGATTAATTTTTCAAAACTGAAGGAGGTTTATGTTCTTAAGAGGACCATATACAAAAACCTCTCTCACTTTTCTAACATATATTATGGTTTTGGAAACATTAAACAATGATGGAAAGCACTTTTTGCAGAAAATACCAGTTAAGTCATCATTTTGCAGAGAATATTGTGGTAAATAAACAATACATCATACAAAACTGAAGAGGGTTTTTGTTCCTAAGAGATATATCTACAAAAACCTATCTCACTTTTTTCACAGTCATTTCAGAATGAGAGATACATGCACATATTTATAGGTTATTGTTCAGACTCTGTAAAACTCTGTTTTACACATATTTTTGCAGAGCCTATTGTGCATATCTGGAGAGGAATTTGGAGAAACGGAACGAGGTATATCTCACCAAGATATTAATATACAATAACCTCTTTCACTTTTTACATATATCTTACGGATTGATAAATACAAAGGTCTCATTGGACCCAAAATGTGCAGAATTGTTGGAGCAGAATTGCACAAAGAAATGAAGCAGTTAGTGACTTGGATGCCTCATCATCAACTAAGAGTTGGATCAAATTCGAATTATCTTCTTTGTCTTCACCTATCCATAAGAAATAGTGCCAAATAAATGCATTAGTTTGAGTGTCATTTACTTAAGTTCTATTTATGTAAAATAGTTGGAGAGATTTGTGAACTAATCTTGATATTTTTTCAAGATATTTTAGTTTAGAATTTGTATAAATACTTCACTCTTTGAAGTATTGAGGGTGGATTCTTATACTTTGCTGTATCATTGAATTTTTGGAATAAAGTGCTTTGGAGAAATTTTCTTTGTGGCTTGCTGGATGATGAATTGAAGCTCAAGACTTTTTGCAGGATTCATGTGTCGAATTACAGATCAATAAATCATCTTTCCCTTGTGTTTAAGTTTTTATATATGTTTATAATATCACTGTGTTCCATGTCTGAATAATTGACAAAAAGGAATAAATCATAAATTGCTTAAGTGTACTCTAATTTCAATTGTAATTATTCTAAATGTTTTCTTCTAAACTGGTTATAAACAATGAATTCTTAATTGCTCTTGTTTCGCTGGTTTAAACATTTTGATTACTATAGTAAAGAATTCTTAACTGCTCTTTATTTGTAATCATTCACTTTCTTTCTTTAAACATGGTGAAAGATTCTTAATTGCCTTTCATCTCTTTAAAAATCCATTCCATTCACTTTATAATCTAAAATTGTTCTCTGTTTGGCTATCTTGCCCTGCAAAGCCATATTTTGTGGATAAACTTAATCCAGTAGAGCCATATTTTCGACTCCATAGCCCAATGGCCTAAAATACTCAATCTTGCCCTTATTTGGCGAATTCCACCATTCAAATTCAAACAAAACTCTTGGACTTATAACTAGCCTAATATTTTATAAGAAAAAAGCTAAATTATAAAGAGAGAGCCCTCTCTGGATACAGATTGGCTAGATTCTGTATCTGAAGGTTGGTTAGTGGTTACCTCAGGTTTCTTTCCTTTTCTTACAACTTCAAGGAAGGCCCAAGTGATAACAAGTACTATATATATATATATATATATATATATATATATATATATATATATATATATTGAATATTATTATTTACATTTAATTTTTAATTTTAATTCCAATTCCTGCCTAAAAAAAATTTCACCCTTCATCCCAACCTCCCTATTCCCGCCTACAAAAAATACACACTTCAGGAGCTGGAGCAAGTGGAACCGTGTGCTTTCTCTGTCTCTTACTGCACCACCTGAGTTGACCTAGAAACTGTCCACTGCCCAAATTGCTGTTTTGAATGCACTGTCATTTTTCTGCACGTAGACTCTGGTCGAACCCGACTCGACCCTGCCGAACTGCCCGACGCCCTAAGGAACCCGACTGGCCCTGAACCTGAATGCTGAACGCGTTTTCCACGACTCTACATTTCTGTTTCTTCGACCGCATTGTAGCGGGATGTGGAATGAATCCATGCTTTTACGGGATCTGAGGTGTTGTATAATCAGGTGGAAGGAATTTCAGACATCAGATTCTTCCACGAAGGTTAGTTTATTTTATTATTTAAGGTTTTCAATTTTTTCTGATTTTCTCGTTTTTATTCTTGTTATTGATTAAGATTTAAAAAATAGAAATGGGTGCCCTAATGTATCCCTAAAAGGATGAAGCAAAATTTAATGTGAGATAAATATCACAATGAAGAGGATGAAATAAGAGATATTGCAAGAGAGTATCTTGAAGTTTGTAAGATTTAATGATAATGAAAAAGGTGAGGAGCAGGTGTCTGCAGTGGAGTCAAGCACATAAAGAGATCTAATGCACTGTTTAATAGTGTCATATAGAGAGTGTCTTAGCCTGAGAGGACTTGGCTGGATGATCTTGGGAAGCACCTTTGAAAGATATGCATGCAAGAATATCTTTTACCTCCACATCACCAGTAGCTTGTAAATCACTGTTACTGACATTCCATTTACCCTTTAATGATTGCAAAGTTTGGATCACAATTTCATTGTTTCCCTAAACAATTACGCTCAAGAAATCTAAATTTCCTTAATTATGAGAAACAATCACAGCTATCACTGCAAGAAAAAAGCACATTGGTGAGGGGCGAAAATGGTCACCATAAGCTCATTGGTGAGGGTCAAAAGAGCCTTCATCACCAAAAACTGAACGTCACCAAAGGTGGCATCGCCGAAAGTATAGGTGTTGTGGTGACATTCAAGGTCCGTCACCAATAATGATTTATAGTGACGAATAGTGACCATCACCATTTCATATGAGCATTGGTGACGGACAATAGCCTCCGCCACCAAAAAATTGAACGTCACCAAAGGTGGCATCATCGAAAGTATAGGTGTTGTGGTGAGATTCAAGGTCCGTCACCAATAATGATTTATAGTGATGGATAGTGACCGTCACCATTTCATATGAGCAATGGTGACGGACAATAGCCTCTGTCACCAAAAAATTGAATGTCACCAAAGGTGGCGTCGCAGAAAGTATGTGTTGTGGTGACATTCAAGGTCCATCACGAATATTGATTATAATGACAGATAGTGACCGTCACCATTTCATATGAACAACAACGATTTTTTGTGATGGACCTTTCATGGCCGTCACTATTGGTGCATATATATGGCGACGTTCATTGACCGTCACCATAAATTCATTGGTGATATCAAATTCCGTTATGAATAATGACTATAATGACAAACAGTGACCCTCACCATTTCATATCAACAACAACGATTTATGGTGACAGAGCTTTAATGGTCGTCATTATTGATGCGTATATATGGTGGCATTCGTTGACCGTCACCATTTCATATTTTGGTGAGGGTCAAAAAAATGTCACCATAAGCTCATTGGTGATGGTCAAAAGAGCATCCGTCACCAAAAACTGATCTTCGTCATTCCCTATATATGAATATCAGAGCACGATGGAATCGAACCACCAACCTCCTGCTTGTAAAGCAGGTGCTCTTCCATTGAGCTAGCACCCTTTAAAGAATTAGACTTTAAACTAGCAATTGCCCCTAAAGATGCAAAGATACACCAAAGGAATAAGAACCAGGAAAACTGAAAGAATTCAGTGTCCTTGCTCCTATTTTTACTCTACGACACTCTACAAAGTATGATCTTGATCTATGACGTATTTGTGCCGAGTGGTTCTAATTTAATAGTAAATGTTATATTCATATAAAATAAATGAATAACTGAGAGGCCTTACAGGCTAGTTTTTAATCCTTACACCAAAATCTCTTAATATTCAAGTATATGGAACAACTCGTTCAAAGTTCAAACTGAAGTAGATTTTAAATGGAAATCCTAAAACCAGCTAAGTAGTTTACAAGTTAACATTTTGGATATAACTTCTGTTTAATTTATATGAAAAGTTATGCCATAACCTTGAACTAGTTTCTTAGCTAAAAGACTTTCTTAAGTCAACAATGACAAAGAAAGATAGTCATGGCAAGAAAAATTCACTTGCTTTTTCTAATGAGGGTGCATGTAACTTGATAAAGGTTGTATGAGAGTATCAAACCATCTAAAATGCATCTCCTAAGCTAAAATGCATCTCCTAGATCATTTGTCTCCTTAAGGACAATGCATATCCAAGGTAATGTGTCACCTTAAGGACTCCCACACCTACATATCCACTCCCTCGACCCAAGAGTTCACATGTCGAGGGATTTTTTGTGCTCATGCTGATTTCGAGATGTTTTTTTCATGGTGAAATACCCAACTCTACTCCACGCACACAAACTCCCTTCATGCATCAACAACATGAAGTCACCAAGCTCCATATTAATCCAACACTTCGACGAAGAATGTCTTTCAAACATCCAAACAAGGTCTAGCAGGAAACGGTAAACCACCTCCAATGTCCAAGTCCATCATGGAAGAGCATGGGCCAACCATTCACTATGCACCCCACATCTCATGAAGCACCCACAAGACCTAAACGTGGTGTAAACATTTTCAAAGTAACCCGAAAGGCTAAAAATTATGTCCCTCTCATCATAAAATCCTTTGTAACTCCATGCATATTCAGTTACAACTTTCACTCATAAGTGTTGAAGAGTGTAACTAGGTAGGTCTTCATTATGACTATTTAATTATGTACTTATGTAAAGATGAAGTCAATAATAATAAAATGATTTTTTGGTTTACTTGCTTCACGGGTTTCATGAGAAAGATTCTTAGTATAGGTCTATAGACTTCTTATTGATGTCTATTAGGTACATTAGTGTAATTAAGAGTCATGTAAAAGACATGAAGAATACCCTTCAGGAGGTTGCAGAAGAATGGCTTACAAACGTTGAAGATATGCCTATGAAGTCAGCCTACAAACAAGTGTTAAAGTCGGCTTACTTAATGGCTATAAGGTCGACTTAATTACTTGGCTAGAACTACTATATATACCGTACATATGATGCGGTTAAGAGAACATATCTGTAGATGATACAAAGGTTATATAACGTGCAAAAGGAACAATTTTTGTGGATTACACTCAGGATAATACAACGTGGAAAAAGGAGCAAGTATTACGGTAAAGTATACAACATTAAAAGAGAAGAACAGATTTGCGGATTTTGGGTCTGAGTCAGTGTGCATATATCAAGGTAAAGTCTGAAGCAAACAGCATGGAAAGAAGGGTAACCAAATGCAGATCTGAGGCATGCAAATCTAAAATGAAAGTCTAATGTAAATTGAAAGGTACAGGAATATAATCTGTGGAAGCTACAGGAGTTGGACTGCGGATAGATGCAAAAGTATATAGTGCAGATATATCTATTGAAGGAATTTGCCAACGTAAAGACAACATTGTAATAAGACATGCTGATCTTAAAGGATTTGTAAGTGAGGAAGGTAAATAAGACTACATTATAAGGTATTCAATTACGAGTGTAAATAATTATGTTTCAACATTTTGACTAAGTACTTTGATAACTAACTTGATGATGGAGTAACTAAGTTAAAGAAGAACACATAAGCAAGCTCACAAGTAGTTATTAAGAAGAGAATTTTGTATTAAACACAAGCTCTACAAATTCTCAACATGGTTTCAGAGCTATGGTTATGATCAAAGGCAGTTTGAAAGGACTCGAAACATTCTAAAAAGACCTATGTCAAAAGGGCTCAAATCATAGTAAAACAGTCCAATAATTAAGCTAGGTGCAAGTTCACAAGAAAGGTCAATCTCTGTCACTATGAAAAGAAGGATCTCGGTAACATCTCAGTCTCAATTACATCACAGTGTTGAAATTACCTCTGCATCAATTCAGTACTACTCTTATAAGATTATTTCAATACCAAAGCAGTGAGGAGAATGAGTTATAAAGGTGTATTTACAGTTAAGGCTCGGTGTGACATAAAGATATCAGTATAATCCATATTACAGTGAATACCTTCAGTGTTATAATCACAGGTCAACTACAGTCTCGGTATAATCAATCACATGATAAGTATGACACTACAATTTGGAACTACCACAGTGAAAAATCTATCATTATTTCGTGCTACCACAGTGAGAAAGGTCTCACTGGTTCAGTGCCATCATAGCTTGATGAGAAGTATGCCATTTCAGTTTGATGGTATCACATAGGGTCTCACAGAAATGGTCAACAGAAGTCAGAGACATGTACAGTGAAGTATTTACAATCGAAGCACAAAATAAGGTCAAAACAGTAATATGTATACACAGTGAAATAGTACATTCGAGGATCTTAGAAGAAGATAACATAAGTAACAAGAAGCCAACAAACATTCACAATTAATTATCAATTTAAGAGAAATATACCCTAATCTACAAGCATATTGATTTCTCAACATGGTATCAGAGCTAGTTTGAAGGAAAGGAAGATTGAAGATAACAGTTTGTTGGCTTATTTGCTTATCCCTGTGGCACCTTAAGCAAAGTATCATACAAAATTCTGTGACATCCTTTCCTTAAAATATGAATTGAAAGAGGCACAGTACCTCTGTGATTCATGTTGAAGAAAGACATCAATATTCCTGTGAACCGAGCTCATCAATAAAGGAAGGACTGAAATACTTAAGGGCTAGAAAAAGAGACCTATAATACATGCAAAGACTCTATGGAATTATCTCTGTAAATCAAGGATGAAATCCATATCTCTGCAAAGACTCTATCGCATTATCTCTGTAAATCAAGGATGAAATTCATATCTCTATTGTCGACAAAATATTTCGCATAGGTACACATATTTGAGTCTCTATGTTGATTTATGAAGTAAGTTTCCTGTACTAATGTGAATTTCAGAGGCACCTTCTCCTATGATAAGCATACAAGTCATTATCTTTATAATCTACAAAGTACTCAAAGAAAAAGCAAATGGCTTATATGAAATCTATTAAAAGAAGACAACCTACTGTGACAATACTTTCAGTGGCAATTTGAGCATGACTGTGCGCTCCTTTCTGAATAAAAAAAGGCCAAGTGTATTCATGATAATTGTATAGTTTGAGTAACCAAAATACTGTAGCTGACATCTATTACTGCTGAGTTCAAAGGCTAGTCTAAGAGTATGAACAAGTCCAAAATTTCCATAATGATTGAAGCAAGTTTGTTTGGGAAAAAACAAACATCTGAGGTACTGTTCTTCAATCAATACAAAAAGGTTTTGTGACACCTCTATGAGGTATCTGAAGCTTACTATAGCAACAAATATTTGAAGATTCAAGGCATCAATGATGACACCAACATGAAATGATACAAGGTCTATCTAACACTATATAAGGCAGCTCGACTCATTTGGGAGACTATCCTTCTTTGACATCTAAAAAGACCATCATCTTCGTAATCAATGAAAATCTGTGGCACTGTGAGACGAAGGATAGAAGTGTATTGTGATCTGAAGTTAAAAGAAACCAAAACCATGTGGATTGTCTCTGAGGCATGTAAATGTACAAATGATGAACTTAAAGACATGCAAACCAAGTCTTATCTGTGACATAAAAGACTGAGCATCTCTATATCTTTGTGCAAAATGAATCAAAAGTCTGTGATCTAATCTATGCTACAGGACCAAAAGACTAAGGTACATAGTCTATAGAAGGGACCAAAATCATCAATATGAATAAAAGCCAATATTCTGATCAATTCCGAGTCTGAAGCTACACTTAATGACATAATTTACATTTGCGAAAAGTCTGAGCATCTCTATGACAAGTAGAACATGTATATTGTGATCTGAACTATAAAAAGACATACAAAACTTTTTGAATCGTCAAGAATCAGAGTTTAGTGGCATCCTGTGCGAAAACCTGAGGGGATGCTACTTTGTGACAGAATTTATTATGATGATATAAGGCGCATCACTGTGACACTAGAATATGCAGCAGCATTATATCTCTTTATAAGGACTGTGAGGGTATAGGGAATCCGTGACACAAGTTTGTGAAAATAGCACCCTTCTCATACATAAAAGAAAGACGAATTCAATTCTTGAAGCCGACCAATTTGATATTGAAAGATAAAGGACACCAAAAGCAGCTCAAAGACATCTATGTGGCTTATAGCTAAGCTTGAAGGACCAATTAGTGAGATCAATGTGAAGACCAAGTTGCAGAACTGTATGGACAGAGAAGTTCGAATTTAGTGTAAGCATATCTTTTGAAGCAGCCCCAAGAAATTACAACTTAAAATATAGTAGTACCATACTCGAAGGCAATAAAGGAGAACAAGGGAAGTTAAAAGAGGTACATGTAAACTATCCTCAATGATAATAGTAGTGGCAATCTGAGCATGACTGTGCGCTCCTTTCTGAATCAAAAAGACCAAGTGTATTCATGATATTTGTATAGTTTGAGTACCCAAAATACTGTAGCTGACATATATTACTACTGAGTTCAAAGGCTAGTCTGAGAGTATGAACAAGTCCAAAATTGCCATAATGATTGAAGCAAATTTGTTTGGGAAAACACGAATATCTAAGGTACTTTTCTTCGATCAATACAAAAAGGTTCTGTGACACTTCTATGAGGTATCTGAAGCTTACTATAATATAGCAAATTTTATATTTTATTAATCCAAAATTATTAAAATTAATATTATTAATATTATAGTATATTAATATGAATATTAAATTTAATAATCATAATAATACGCCCACGAGGCGTAGAGCAGTCGGTGATGGGGTGCACTGTTAAGGCACTCCGTTCTGCAAGGTCACCGGTTCGAAACCCGTGGGTGTAGGATTAGTCTAACCGAGCAAAAAAAAAAAAAATCATAATAATACTAATATATATATATATATATATATATATATATATATATATATATATATATATATATATATATATATATTTCTGAATTGGACTAATTCTATTAAGCAAAAATATGGTACAAAGATAGTACAGTCAAGAGAACCAAGAAACCGGCCAACCGGAAATGATAAACTATCAACATCGGTCCCGAAGAGAGTAAAAAAGACAAGCAAGGAACTGCAACAAGCAAGAAGAGGGCTGGAAAAACCATCAACTATCCAACAATGGTGGAATCTTCCACACAAAGTTTCTTCCCTTTCTTTTTGTTGACTCTAACCCAACCAGTCTTGTGAGTATGAACTTGAACGACTTGAAGATTGGATTTCTCCAAATGAGGGAGCTCCTTATCAGAATCAGAGGAGGCAGACTCATGAACACGTTTTGGAGTGGTCGTAGAATCAGGAGGATGCCCAGTAGCGGTGGTGGACAAGTGCATCGACTGAGGACCCTGATATGAAAATGTACCACTCCCTTCATCTTCTGAGCTCGAGGATTCAGAGTCTGCAACAGGCGGCGGGGTACAAGGAGTCCATCTTTTGGATTTGGACTTTGTACTGTTTTCCTTTTTCTTTTTTGCAGGGAGAGTGGGGCAAGAGTTCTGCAAATGCCCTATTTGGTGACAGTGGAGGCAACGGAATGTAGTGTTCTCGTAATCTAAGATCTGAGTCCAAACTAAGTCACCAACCTTGATGATGATTTGGTCAGGCAGTCCTTTGCTGAAGTCTACTTCCGCACATATTCTAGCATATGTGTAGAGACCTTGAAGTTCCCTATCAAAATCAGCCGTTACAAAGCGGCCCAAGGTGTCGCCCAGGCATCTGTAAATAGCCACATGCCATAGATGGATTGGTAAGTTGGGAAGTCTGATCTAGACAGGTGTCTTGGTGATGACTACTGTAGCTGGGTCAAAATCAGGGAACCATGGGGTTAATAAGAGCCCAGATGTTCCCCAAAACCATGGACCTTCCTCTAATGCCAGTTCATAGTGCTTAGAGTGCTCAAACAATACCATAAAGAAACCTTTTGAGCAAAATCGGACCTTGCATTTGCTAGTCCAGTTTTCATGGATCCATTTGTAGAGTTCCTTTGTACGCGGCCAAATTCCATTAAATTTGCAGATGATGTCTTTTTCAGCAAAATTTTGAAGATCTTCTTTGAGATTTGGATGGGAGATCTCAACTGAGGGAACATCATCCAACTTGTCAACCAAAAAATGCTGGGGTTTGGGGGTTTCAAGGGGAGAGGGTTTCTGAGGGTGAACAACATCTTTGTATGAGTAAGAAGGGGCAGAAGAAGACTTCCCAGCAGCGCCACCTCGAAGACGAAGGGAGAGCACAATAGAAACATTTCTGTAAATGTTGTAAACTGAGAGGGGAAGAAGGTCCTCAAGTTGTTTACCTTGGAAAAGAAGTCTTTGGTGGACCGAGGGAATCCCAGTCCGGTGTTCCAGACTTATCTTGAGATTCTGCACCAGATCTGAAGAAGAAACCCATTGTAAAAGTGTATTCCCTGAGAGATGTAAGATTTGGACTTGAAATGAAGCAGGGGACCGCAGTGGAACAGGAGCTTCGCGACGGCTAAGGGTATTTCTGCAGGAGCAGACATCCTCATTGCTCTGCATAAAAATTCTGAGAGTGAGGGGATCGCCTTCATTCCAGCACCTGAATCCATTATTATTACAGCCGGGGATAGCGGCAAGGGCCACCGCCCGGTCTGCAAATGAATTTTCCGCAGAGCCATTTATTGCATTACCCTCTGACCTCTCCATGGTGAAGGCCTCCACGAAGAGGCAAGGAGAAGGGAGTCCGAGCCAGACTCCGCAGGGTGCAGCCTCCATGCATATTTTCATTGTGCTGGGAAACCCAAAATCGAAGTTGTCTCCCTTGTATTCGCCAGTGAAGGGAAGGATTGCTGGGTCAGGTAATACATGCGCGGGAACTACAAATTTGTTGCAGGCGGCGACATAGCCCAACAAAACCCTAGCTGCTGCCATATTCGCTGATTAATATTTTAATATTAATATTAGGCTTAATAATGTTTTTTTTGCAAGGTATTAATAATAATTTGGCCCTTGGTATTTGGCCCATATGATTCACCTAAATAAAACTTTTTTTTAAGTGTTGGTAAATATAAAGCGGTTTATTATATTTTTATTTATTTACCATACCTCTGGAGTTTGTATAAAAAGAGGTTTTATTTATTTACCATACCTCAAGTGTATTTATAAAAAAATCTTTTGTGTATTTACCATACCTCTGATTTATTATTTATTTAACATACATCATTTTTAAATATGGAGTAACTATAAAAATAGGTTTTATTTATTTAGAATACCTCTGGTTTATTTTATACAAATAGGTTTTATTTATTTAGTATACTTCTGGTTTATTTTATATGCAGAGATAATTATTACAAATATATTAATTATTCATTTCAAATATTTACTTACAGTACATCTACACATTTATTCTATACAAACATTTCGAATGTTTACTTACATTACATTTCTCACATCATCTACACATGTGCCATATACTAAGTTGTAAAAAGTCGAATATAACAAAATAAAAATAATAATAATTATCTTTCATTTATCATAAAAGTGTTAAATAAAAATAGTTGTGAAAAACTTGAGAGAGAGTCAACATCCGTGAAATAAGAATTTTCTCATAAGTTTGCAATCTTGTCCTTTGATGCATCATAATTTAGATTTTTCCACACGACTTTTATGGCACCATTTTGGGTTTTACCAAATCTTTTACGCATTCATCAATGCTTCCCTTACAATGGTTCTCAAATGCACATTAGTGTTTTAACAACATATCATTTGTTTTGCTTTCGATATATTTTTGTAGCTTTATGATATTAATGATTATTTCAAAACATTGCTTGATATTATTTCATTACACTAAACTATCATTTTGGCATTCCTTAGCACGATTTTTCAACTTATAACCTCATGACTTCAACATACCATCTTCCATTGTATGATTTTCCAATGTAACATGGTTAGTCTTATTGTAGACAGTTTCTATTGCATAACTACTCCTTTTACTAGAAGACCTTTGAGTTGTGCTAGTGCACAAGGGACAGATATATTTCTCCTTGGATGGTGCTATCGCATTCCGTAATTGTAGTGGGGGATAGCTGCCCCCCACTATCATGCGATGGGGACAGTTTTGTTTCTCGTTGTGCAATTTTTTTAGGTAATTCCGTGCACAATGTATCATAACTTTCATTGAATTGTTGAGTGCAACCTTTGATACTTGGTGTAATTCTTTAGGTCGTCAAACAATATTATATTTTAGGTAATGCAGTGCACAATGTATCATAACGTTCATTGAATTGTTGAGTGCAACCTTTGATAGTTGGTGTAATTTTTTATGTCGTCAAACAACATTATCACAGTCATCGTTATGCGCTTGGTATGGGCTGGAGTTTCTCTTTTATGCTATGCCCAATTGAATTATGGCTTACGCTTGCCACCATACAATGTTGCAATTTTTTTTATTGTTGAACATATGCAACTCTTGTACTGTTAAATGCCCAGTTTTTTATCATTATGCAACTCTTGTCATGGTCTTCATGACATATCCTTTTTTATTATTATTTTGTGTCCTATCGTTGCATCATGCACTGCCTCAATGTATGCTCTTAGAGTCCCAATGCACAAGTGATTTATAGTATCCAACGTGGCCTCTTATGTTTTCAACACATTCAATCGGTGATCCTTTTACCCTATATGCTATTCTCAAGGCCTTGCCCAATTGTGATAAGAATGAGATGGGCAGCGCATGTTGCAAGCCCAAAGGATGGGGAATGAATCACTAGCAACTAGAGTTGCACATGAGTTACGTCCGACATCTCTCATTGTCTATGGGGAAGTCAAATAATTTATTTTTGATTATTAGTTTTTTAATTGAAAATTAAAATAATCATTAACATTGATTTATGGAAAGTTGATTTAAAAATAAAATTATTAATATGAGTTTTATTTACGAATTTAATTGTTATTAATATTGTAATTATTATACCCAGATCGGGGTGGCCAGTGGCAAACTCTGTTCAACGGGTGGAGGATGGCTAACAACTGGAGGCACGTGACGGCGTGTCCCATCCTGCCATCATTCATTAAACCTGCAGAGGGATTTGGACGGTACCTTCACATGTCGGTTCATTATGGTAGCAGAGGAATGCCAACTAACTATGTCAGAGAGACATGAGAAACAACAGAAGAGGAGGTTAAGGAAAGACTTGACTCTATGGCAAAGCATTCTTCCTGGAAGTAAATTCATGGAGGATCGAGAGGAATTGCTACATGTCACGACACACCAACTCTGCAACTGTCACGCCCTCAGGTTCAGTGGTATGTAATGGATCTGGTTCTTATCCTCGTCAATTTACCCACTAGTATGTGTATAGGAAGGGTAAAAGGCATGCATCAGCGTTGTTGCATGAAGGGTAGGATAAATTATCATTATGCTCTCAAGCACATGAATGTAATATTTGGCAATGAATTCTCTTGTAGCATGCTAAAAAACCAAAACCTGTTTATCCATCAGAAGGCCATTGAGCCCTGTTTCAGAACACCTTGTAGGATTTGGCTTTTGCGTCAGCTAATTCAGAGTCTCTCAGCTCATCTTCTTCATACCTCTGTTATATGTCACGGAGGCCCGTCTCAATTTTATGAAATCTCTTGCATGCAACGCCATGACAAACTGAAAGGCTTCTATCATCTTACCTCTGCCCATTATGAGCAGGGTAGAGAGAATTTTAAAGCCCACAAATTGAGAAACTGGGTCCTTCATTATCTTACTTCAGTTTTCCTTCATGTCAAGTTGGTAAATTATATCTGTGGAATGGTAGATAGGGAGAATTATAGTCATAATGATAAGCCTGGTCAGTAGCATTTGTCAACCAACAAGGTCCTTAGCTACATTGGTTTAATTACATGTCTCTGTAAAATGATATGCATACATATCTTCTTGGCTTACTTCATTGTAGCGGGGGCACCCATTGAATTTCATGGGTTCTCTATTTCTAATATACCACCTTCTACAAGCCCTCCGACAATATCTGTAGGTTTAGTTCAGCAACTTCCCAAGCTCCTCAGCCCAAGTATAACGATGGTGAAAGGGAAATCAGTAAAGCATCATCCCAAGGATAAAGGAAAGCAAAATATTTCAACAAACATGGCCGAGCCAAGCAAGCGAGGCAGAAGGACGAAGAAAGAGATAATAGAGAATCTCTTTGAAGTTTACTCTGCAGGAAATCCTCCACAGATTTGTAATGTAATCCAAGGTTGGGAGAGAGAAAGTAACAGTAAGGAAGAAGACATAGAGGTCCAAGAGGAAAACATGGATTTTGTTGCTGACCCTAGGAATACAAGAGGGCAATTATCTCTCTTTCATCAATCCATCCACACATATTGGACTCTGAAATGTGTGCTGGCCAAAGCGTTGGAAAGCTTACAGTAAAGTGAAGGCAGTCCCGAAGTGGTCTCAATACTACAAGAAATTAAAAAGAAATTGAAGATATAAGGGTGTCACGGTATCATGCCACAGCTAGAATTGGCAGAATTGAAAGGCAGCTTCAACAAATGTAGCAAGTCGACATGCTGGGCTCAACAACAAAAGACCCGGCACCGATTGACTCTTTGGATGGTTAACATATGATTCTCTAAGTTTTTATGATTTTTGTGGATAGCTTTTATTTTTCATGTAGTCAAATAGACGTTGTTTTAAACAGTAAAATGGACATGGTGGCTAGTAGACCAAAGAAAAAAATTCAATTTTGGATGGCATTTACTGCTCTAAGTTGGCCAACAGACCTGGTCAGGTTGAGGCCACCAAATGTGTACATTTTGCAACTTTCTCTCTCTTTTTGACAAATAGAAAATGATAAGGAACTACTAAATTTACAAAAAACAATATTGTAATTATTATTGATAGTTATTTTAGAATTTTTACTTAAATAAATTTATATTTTTTAAATTAAAAAAAAAATATCAACTTAAAATGGTAATATTATTTTGAATATTACTTTTTATGAAATTTGAAGGATGTTTTTCTCAATTTCTTATAAGTTAATGTTATTTTTATAAATTAGTGTTGTATTTTACATAATGTGTGATGTTTTTTATTTTTAAAATAAAAATAAATTATTTTCTAAATAAATAAATAAAAAATGAATCTAGTTGTTTTTATTGTGAATTTTTGAAAAGTTTTCTGATTTATTTTTCTGATCTAATTTGTCTAAAATCTGGCAGGAATTCATTGAAATTGAAATCACAAGTTTGATGGTTAAACTATGCACAATCGAAGCTCACTAGGGTTAATCCATACATGCAGTCAAAAAAACAATTTAAATAACACATATGAAGATTTCACCTCAAAATTTCCCACCCAGAAAATCCAACGGAAACTCTAGAAAGTCACTTTAAATACAACTCCAAAATGAATATACCTATTTGGTTAGGAGTTAGTTTAATTAAAAGCATTATAAAATATCATTGATCTCACTTTAATTGTTTTTGTTGGGTTTGTTGTTGATTTTACAATTTAGACGTGGTAAGAATATTTCGCTCTCACTCTCAACCATAAATAGAATATTTGGATGTTAATGTGAAATAACACAATTTTATATCAATTAAAAAAATTTGAGTAATTAAAAGTAAAAAAAATATTGTTGTGCCTAGAGGAGCATATTATAGTCCAATACAAGGGAGATATGTATTTGGTTACTTTAAATTAAACACATCATAAAATATCTTTAATTCTACTCTCATTGTGCTTGTTATATTTCTTATTAACATTACAACTCAAAAATTATAAAAATATTTGACTCTCACTCTCAACCATAAATAAAATATTAACAAAATTCCATATAATTTTTAAAAATAAAATAATTACAATTATAGAAAAAATATATATTTCCAATTTTGAGTATAGAAGATGTATAATTTTTGTATTTGTTACAAACATTTCAATACAATATTTAGATAAACTATTTAAATATCCATACTAAATTTTATATATATATGTGTGTGTGTGTGTGTGTGTGTGTATTTTTTGAAAGTAATAATTTTTTTTATTTCCATAATAAGTTAGAAAAGGGAGGTGTGTAATTTGTTAAATTTTTAATATAAAATTAATATGTGACATTTAAAAAATATTAATAAAAAACCAAAATTTAGATTATAAAAAAAATATTTCAATTATTTTGGCTCATTTTGGATTCATTTTTTGTAAGTTTAGGTGGTCTACACAATCCAAAATCCAAATGTTCAAGGATATAAGGGGTTTAATCTATTTATACATTAAAAAATACAATTTTAACATTGAATTTTTTTATATTGCATTATAAAAGAAATTTGCACTTCAAGAGATTTGATAAATCCATGGTATTGAAGCTATTTTATCATCAATATTTTAAATATGTAAACATGGAACACTTAGATTTATTACTCCATGGTATTGAAATTATTTTGTCATATAGAATATATCAATTGCTTTCTATATTTCTAAAAAATTCCATGGAAAACATTAATATTTAATTGTATACATATATTATTCATTATTTTAAATATGTAAACACAGAACACTTAAATTTAAGTGTAATAAATAAACACCAAAATTTTTGTATGAGACACTTGTTTATGGGAAAACCCTTTCTTAGTGTTGAACCTTTGACTTCTTAAAAATAAGCACATGTCCTTAACTATTATTTACTTTTTTTATTATTTTAAAAAATGTAATATACTTAAGATATATTATTAAATTTATGATCATAATGTAATAAATAAGTATTATGTACAACAATAATCATATGACAATTATTATGTATATAATCATTAATATGTAATATTCATAAGTTATAGAACCTTTATCACATGATATTTATTTACTACATTATTAGAATATTTCTAATATTAAACCTTAGGTATTCTACATAATCTTTCTTCAAATTTAGGAAGATTACTTAAATTTGATGATATTTTTTGAAATAGCTAAGAAAAACTAGTCATTTTGTAGTTTTTTTCAATTAGAATGTATTTCTTATGTATTTCAAGGGTATGCTTCTTCTTAAGATTATATCCTTAAATTAAAACGAGTTCTTATATTTTCAAAACTTTATCGACAAAAAATACGAGGAACCTTAAATTTGATTTGAGGAGGTTCTTCAAAATGAATTCTATACAACCTCCATTAGTCACCTCATACAGTAAAATTTGGAGAGGGATCCTAGATTTCCAAGAGTTTATCCACATCAAATTTGAGAAACCTTAAATTATAGTAAACATCTTATGATTTGTGGAGGTTGCTAAAAATTGATTGAATATGACCTTCTTTAGTTTGATATGGTTATTGCCACACAATTTAAATCTTTAATTTATGTTACATTCAATTTTCAATATGTGGTCATAAACTTATAAACACCAAAATTGTATGTGTCAAACTAATACATAAATTATTCTCAAGCTATGAAATAAATTTTACAACCTAATGCTCTTAGACACACACTGCAATACAATTCTATCAAAATTAAAATTAAAGGGGTATGTAAGTGTTTTGGATCATTGAGATTATGTTTTCGACTGCACTTTTGGAACTCCAATCATAGTCCTTTGTTTGGCATCATAGAAATTAAATGTTTCTATGATTCCTTAAGAAATAATTTCATTCTTCAACCTTCATTGCCTAACTTATTTACACTTAAAAGGTACAATTCAATCAGGAAGAAATTAAAATGGTACAAGTTTGTTAGATCACTAGGATTTTGTTTACAAGAGAATTTTATGATCTTTGATCACGATACTTTTTTTTTTCATTAAAGGCATCAAATATTTTTTCAATTCCTTAAAAATCACTTTTGTTCTTCAACCTTCAATTCCTAGCTTCTATAGGGAATCTACACTTTTGCAATGGACATAAGAAAGTTTAAGAACTAAAACGATAGTGATTTAAAATATTAATCTACAAAATAAAAATAAAAATAAAAATATATATAATTACCTAATCTAACTAAGAACTAAATTAATTTTCAACAAAAACTAGGTAGGGGGTGTACATGTTGACTTATGATATAAAGGAAAACTATAACATAACTACTTCTCTATGAAATAAAAATCATAATAGCATCATTTATATAAAAGAGGAATACACAAGTTCACATTACAATTATAAAGACAATCTCCATAAACTCAACATGAATTAACATATACTTTCTCATCAAACTACAACATACACCATACATATGGCCTTCAGATTGGACCATTTGAACTACTTTGTAATACACAGATTGATTTCTTTCTTGGTCAATCCTTTAATATTACAATAATTAAACTTCAACCTTTAGTTTTATAGATGTTATATAATATAGGGGATGGTTTGTTGAACCATGAATAAATCCTAATGACATACACACTTGTTAATTGCTCACATCCAAAAAATAGAGTAGGGGGGAAAGGAATTAACATATACAACTTTCATTGACATGGATACTTGCTTGTATGTTAGAATATGATATTCACATGAAATGGAATTGATTAAAATATCCATGCCACTTTCCAAAACCTTGAAATTTATTAACTATTCAATTGTTGTTGTGTTGTATGCATTGCCACCCTATGTTTGACTTGAGCATTAAACGTGAGTTGGTGTCTTCCTTCTCTAATTGGGAGTAATAAAACCAATACTAATCCATCTCGATCGACCTATAAATGATAACCATGTGGAATATTTCACCGATTGGGTGCATAGATATGACAACTAATGATTTGGGTTTCTAGATTTTGACTAGTGTTACAAGATATGATACTCACAATAAAAAAAGGAAATATTTAGGTCAAATAACTCATTAAAAATAAGGGAAAATCATTGAATTTAATGACATCACAACTTATCAACATATGATGACCATAATGCAAATTATTGATAAAAAAACCATAATTAAAATTATTGAGACAAAAGTGAATGGTAATATGCTATATGAGAGAGGAAAAAAGGAAAAACTCACACTTCTCATAGTAGTAAAGGCCTCAAAATGGAGGCCCAATTTCTCCCCCACGCCTGATAATTTGCAAGTACTTATGCAAGCTTGGGTGAATAGCCAAATATATATCCAAAAACATACCTCAAAATGCATGAAAACTATGTTCCCAAAACCTCCCCTAATTATCATAATTCAAGTGTATATTTCAGATATCTCATCTTACTTGTCTCTTTTATCTAGTTTATTACATTTATAATATTTGTAAACCTAATTTACATTTTATATCTATGGGTTATGAAACACAACACATAACAAGTGAAAAAACTAACCAAATCATAATAAAACAAACCATTTTATAATGGGAGCACAAGGATGGTAAGGCCCTTATCTACTTAATGCCCCAATAGCCATGTCTTTATTGTGAAAAAAATCCTAATCATGTCCATATCAATATTGTATGACAATGATACATTTTAAAGAATCTGTGTTGTGTTCATGGCCTTGATCATGGCCCTTTAGCTTAAGAAACTCAAGTTAGTGTCCCTCAATTTCTTCTTCGACCATGGTCTCAAAGTAATCCCTAGTTCACAAAGCTCCAAATCATCTCTAGTGCACAAAAACCCATATCAATTCTTGTATCCCACATTAAGAACGATAATGTCCTATACAAGGTACATTTTGTGGTTTGAGGCATTATTCATGTCCCTTAGTCCCTAGAGAGTTCATCTAGATCCTAAGGGCCTTATTTTCCTCCCATGCCCATTTTCAAGGCCTTGAGGCCCATTTTTACAATCCAAGGAATTTTAGGAACCACCATATTCCACTTAAAGGCCGGATATCCTCATTTTCCAAACTTTCCCAATGAGGGCCACCACTATACATAGATAATATTTATTCAATATATATGTGTTGATATATATACTAGGTATAAGTATCAATATATATGCTAGAATATATAATAATAATATGTTAGTATATATACCCATAGATATATTAATATTATGTTCATATATATGTTAGCACATATATACCAATATATGTACAAATATATATACTAGTATATATAAACCAACATTATATGTGTGTGTGTGTGTGTGTGTATTATGTTGATATTTATACTAGTATGTGTACCAAAATACATGTAGTAATAGTATATATATTGAATACATAATGTGTTGGTATACTAGTGGTTGTCCTCATTGGGAAAGCATAACACATAAACATATTAAGAGATAAATACTTTAGTTTAGGGTTGTAAAATCATCCTAACTTGGTATATTTTAATACTTTAATCGTTATATTAATTAATATATTAAGAAAATGTTATGTGATTTTCCCTAAGATGTTAGTAACTGTCCTTACACCATGGTCAGGGCCCTAATACAAGTCCATAACATTCCAAGCCTCTAATAGTGTCCATATTATAGTTCTAGGATACATATTTCATTTCTTGTGTGGTGGTCCTCATTTCACAAGTTTTCCCAACAAGGATCACCATTAGTATACTGACATAATATGTATTCAAGATATATATATATATATATATATATATATATATATATATATATATATATATATATATATTATGTTTACAAATATACCAACATAATATCAATATATCTATAGGTATATACATGGAATATTTACTTACTATATACCTACATAATATGTTTCTCTCATCTCCTTATGAAAGCATCAATTAGACCATTTTATTAAAATACAAGATATGTTCATACTGATTTCCATTATTATTGCTTTTCACAATAAGTCTATGATAGTTTTTAGTAATTTATTTTCCCTAAAATTCCTTCTACCAAAAAGTAAAATGTCATCTATAAATAACAAGTGGCTTACCTCAATGGATTTATTAACTTGTATATCTCTGAATAATCCATTTCCCTTTGTTTCAATAATCAATATTCTAAGCATTTATGCTACCAATGGGAATAAAAATGGTGACAAGGGGCATCCTCACTTGTGACCCATAAATTTCATGAAGAACCTCAAAGGAGCGTCATTTATTGACACTTGAAATTTTTCATATTCCATACACCCCACAAGAACAAGTCATCGTTGCCTTGAAAATTCGACCAGGGAAGGGAACCATTCAACTCCTTGGATATGTATAAATACAATTCAACTATTCCTTATTTGAATCATCTCAAGAAATTTTGATTTATGTGCTAAGAAGAGAAAGAAAACTAGTGAGGAAGTCAAGGAAAAGAGTAAAAGTCAAAGGAGAGAGAGCGAAGGACAAAGGAGGAAGAAATTTTCCCTAATTTTTGTCACACGTGTGAAATTGTAGGAGTTGGAGGGGCCAAAAATTGTAGACCTAGTTGTAGGGATATAAATGTTTTTGCAAGAATCGAAATTATGAAGTTTTATCAAATTTGGAAGGGTTTGGTTGTCGTTGACTTGAGTTGAATTTGACTTGTTGGAAGAGCATGAAACGAGGGTTAACATGGGTCTTGTAGGAAGTCTTTGTCTTGAATATTGGGTCTTGTATTTCTCACTTTGATCAAATCTTATAAGAAGATAATATTTGATTGGATTTTCCCCCTTGTGGGGTTTTTCCCTCAATTGAAGCCTATCTCTTATGTTCATTGTCTTTTGTGATCTTAATATTTTATGTTTTTGATAATTGTTTGATGAAAATAACATAATAAAAGTAATAATATGCCAACATATAATCACAAGAAATTATCAAATAAAGATAAATCAACCCTAATTGTTGCCCTAGTGATGTCTCAACACCCTTTTCTAGCTCACCCATCTCAAAAAACAGATCATAGTAGGAAAAGAGGTCACGACGCCCCCTCTAACTCTCAAACTCAACTCTTTTCAAACACTTGGTCACTCTCTAAGTGCTTTCCACTACTTTTGAAATAAAGAAAGAAATATAGGAAGCTGAAAAGGGAGGTTAGGATAACAGGAATATTCAGTAAAAACATTGATGTGGAGGAGGAGGTCATAGGATAGGTCTCAGAAAAATGAAACAATATTACTCAAAATATATATATATATGTAGATGATTAACATTTATTGGTAATTAAAAACCATAATGGGTAAAGTTTTAGTTGATTGTTCTTAAATGTACCAGGATATCCTATTATATATTTGTGCTCAAGTAAAAAAGGAAACTCACTAAAAGGGTCTCCATATTAGCCAAGAAGCTTGCTGATATATATTTTTTTAATTCTGAGGAGCATGATGCATTCCCTGACACCATTATGGTTGAATCCCCATCCATATATATGCTCTTTTTTTTTCATTTTTGATACTTAGTGTGATAGAAATAGGGCTACAATTATATATATCTATATATATATAGTTGGTTAGTTAGTTAGTAATATATTTGACAATAAAATGTTAAATAGATATAAATTGATTCATATTACTAGTTTTGTCATCATATTAATAATGTTTATCTGGAAAAAGGCTTTATTGCTATGATGTTAGTACGATTTCCCAAGTGATTGATTAGTAGAAGAAAATAACACTAGATATCTTTTAATAGCAAAGTAAAACAAACAATTCCTAACTTATAAAAAAAAATACATTGAACAAGCAATCTCTTGGACTATATGAAAATGCATGTAACCTACAGAGACCATTGCTATTCAATACATCATTGATGTTATGTTGTACAATGAATTGTTATTTCATTTGGTATTTTACAAGATCTATTCTTTCCTCCATTCTTTTGATTTATTTTATTTAAATTATTCCTGTGTTATGTTTATTGAAATATAACAAATACTGAGAGGGGGGTGAATCAATATTGGACACTTTTAACAATTGTTTAAAAATTCAAAAAAACATGCAAATAATACTTATCAACAACACATTGATTTATGCATATAAATCATGTTTCATAGTTTCAATGTTTACAAGTACCACCTTTAAAGAGCCTATAACCCCCTAGTTTACCAGTACCTACTGGAAGGAGGCACTAACCTCCTAGTTTATAGGCTTCAACATGAAGGAAGCTACAACTCCCTTACCTTTCACCACCTTACCACCCTTGCTTTAATAAAGTGAAACAAGGACTCATGTAAAAGGGATATTGACCCTCTCACATACACTATACAAGAGAAAAAGATGCGACAATACAATATATCCATTGTTGTTATAGATATGATCTTAAAAATTATCCAAAAAATACTCCAAAATACCTTCAAGATAGGCACCCTCAATATAATTGATGCTTCCTTCTTCCAATATCTAAAAATACACTTAAAAGGGCTCTGTATACTCCAAATATAGGTATGGATGCCTTCTATTCTCCTCCATACAAATCAGCTGTATAAGAAAATCCTAAAAGTAATCTAAAATAAGCCTAAAAACCCTTAAACATGTGCCCGAAATGTTCCTAGATAAATCACTTTGAATCAACTCTTCTTGACATCTAGTTCATGAGCTATAAACCCTAGAAACCTTTCCTTTTTGTGCTTCTTTAAATATATCTATTTTTTTTCTTTATAAAACTACCTAAATGCCTACTATAAATACGTATATATCTTTGGATTGAAGGGGTGCATCTCTTCAAATTACTTTTATGGGTCAACCTGGATTTTTAGGAAGTAATATATAAGCTTAAAATTTCCATTTCTCCTCAGCCGTGAAAATTTATATGAGTTACTAGATATTATTGGAAAGGTCTTGGTATAAGATTTTCAACCATTTATGTCATGATTTCATGTGAGGTAAGTTAGTGGAGTAAAAATTTATTGAAATAATATAAGCATCAATACAAAACTTCCTCCCTATTTTGTTCTTGTTCATTTGCACCATCCTGAAGTGTCTTTTGGATAAGTTGGCAGATATGAATCCTGCCTTGGACACCCCATCCTTGACAACAACTTTAAGAATTTCCCGCAATTATTTGAGCATGTGATTTTCATTCACAATCTACAGAAATAGCCTAAACCACTCTGTTATGGGACGAGTCTTGACTTGTGATAGGTCTGTGCTCCTAGATTTTGAAAACCCTAGATGTTCTCCTTGGGGTTCACCACTTAGATTCAATTTTTTAAACGTCTTCGCGGCTTCTTTGTAGTACCGCTCCCATTGTTCAAAATATTATGAGTGCCTTGGTCAGTCCAATTTTATGATTCTTGGTTGTTCAATAGCTCCAAAGTTAGATCCAATCCCTCCTGGGGTGACTACATTAATTTTTGTGAGGGTAGTTGTCTTAGGTACCCTAGGTTCAAAATTGGTTAAAGTTTTTTCCCTTTATCAGTTGCGCTATTCCCATTTGGAAATCATATCCAGAGAGTCATGTGTCACAAGTTTCCTAAACTTGAACTAGAATCACTAGGGTATTATGGGAAGCATGCAACCTCTTGCAACATGCCCCACTTGATCATATTTGTAAAAACATATCAGACCTCTACCTCTTGTTATTCCCTCCCTTATTCCTCCACCTCCTTGTCCTCGAGGAGTCTCAATGATATGATAGGTAGATTAATCCAATCGATCAGATATGGTGTCTATTGATCTACACTGATTAGTATGGCGAGTTGGTGAGGCATAAAATTCACAAAAAGTGTTTTTTGGAACATTGGAATATTTTTGTAGAATCAGAGAGTGGCGATGGGGATTTCCATATGTTCTGTATATTTCATAGTACTCAATTTGTGTTGCAGTCTATTGGTTTAGAAGTGTATTGAACTGAGTGTGCTTTGTGTATATACCTTACATACCAATCTATGCAAATATAATGGTGGGTAAATATGTGGACAACCCCACCAGTACGGAGGTAGTGCTCGAGCCCCACAGCCTTCGATACTTTGTGTCATGATGCCCCTTGATATAGTAGTTGGTACACCATATATTCGATCATGTTAGTTGCAGGTCCCTCAACTTATTTATCATATTCTGGATTGGGAGTTGTAATGCTAGGATAGAGGGGTCATGTGAGGCTGCACCACCCCGCCCGGTACTCATGTGGGTATCTGGTCATAGCCTCAATTTGAAATGCTTGCTCGAGTGCATCTTGTAGAGTATCAATCTTTTGTTGAGTTAACTATTTGCGAGTAAGTGGAAACAATGATTTAATGGACCAATCCCATTGATTATTTGGGTCAATCAAGTAGCTTATATTAGTAATCGCATATGTAAACCTATGCATTTCCTCCCAAGAAGTTTCTCCTTCCTACTTCTTGATTTCCCATAAGTAGGAAAACCCCTACTGATTCATATGGGGAAGCTTAAATTCCTGAAGAAACTTTTGTTTTACCACGTTTGACATTGGATTCTTTTGTAATGCAGACCATTTGATAAACCATCTCAATGCTCTCTCTCGATGAGTGGTTTGAAATTCGATCAGCTTTGTAGCATCTAGAGTTTAGTGGGCCCTCTAGGTAGATTCACATAGGTACCAATGTGGTTCTATGTTCTCATTCCCCCTACAATAGAACTCGGGATATAGGGTAAAGGATTGACCTTGAGAGAGGAGTATAAATCCTTGAGAACCAGGTTGTGATGATCCTTGGAGGCTTGTACTAATATTAATATTTCTACTACTAATGGTACTAATTTTGTAGGTAGCATGCATACTGTGAACCTTTATTACTTTGATTAACTTAGAAAAAATGTTTATTTGGGTTATGATAAAGTACTAGGGGAAGGTTGGGGGAGGTACCACCTGAGATGTTGGGCAATAAATCGTTGCTAACAAGGGACACATAATTCTTGGAAAAAATCCTTCTCATGGTGAAGTGCATGTAATCATCAAGGCCTTCCTCAGAACCAGCAAGGCCCATTCCATTTGGCATTCTTATATTTGTTGTAGGGGTGGACCCTTTACCTCTTCTATGATCCTTTATCACTACAGTTGTCTCGGACTCTCCTCGTGGACAAATTTTCACTCTATCATTATCCCCACCACTCCGAAACATTAATGAAATTCTTTCTCTCTCTCTTTCTTCTAGACTACCTAACACTACTCCTTCTTGGTCTATTTCTCTATGAATTTTATGTTGGCATGTGTTGTCCTTGATGGCAACCTACTTGATGAAATAATATTGTTGACAAAATGATGCAATGTGTTGTATTTGATGGCAACCTACTAGATGAAGTTGTCCTTGATGAAAAATGACTTGATGAGCTGTCTTTGGATGGCAACCTACTGGAAACCTGCTTGATGAGTTGCCTATGATAAGCAACCTATGTGTTAAATATGTAAGGATGATGTATCTTGTGTTAAATAAGGAATGATGATGTATCTACAGATCAACTTATAAGTAACAGAAGAAAGGAAATCCGGTAAGTGCCAGAGAAATGATAAATATGATATGTCACAAAGCATACGCGGATTTGTAAAGGAGAAATAGCATATGTATGCGGAAAATTACGTACCAAGTAGTGTATGCCTGTTTGAGCTCTAAATTCATAAAATCAAGGGAATTTACCATGGTATTGGCTCATTGTATTGAGCATTGGAATATCTATTTGATACCGTCCAAGAATACCATTAGTAGTTGAGTGGTTTTGACTCATGGTATTGACAAAGGCTAAATCTATATAAGGAGAAGAAGATCATAGTGCAAGGTGTGCATAAGTATGGGTTCTAATGAATATTTCACTCTGAAGTATATCTGCATGGAATGGGTAACAGTTTGTTGATAGATCTGAATTCATAATGCACCCATGAAGAAAATGATGAAGAGGGATCTCTAGATCTGAAATGTCTATGTATTTTATAGATCTGTTTATGGAATGTTTAGATTTGTTATTTGGAAAATCTTTGCTAAAGTAAAGGGTAAGATCTGAGCTGTTTATCTGGTCTGAAGAATTGCGCTGCCCTATAATGTCTCTAGACCTATACGCAGGTTCGTGGCAGAGAAAGCGCGTATATACGCGGGTTGTCTTCAGAAAAAGCGTGTATGGAAGATGAATTCAACTTTGAAATGTGTGCACATGTATACGCAGGTTTGTCTTTATTAAAGTGCGTATATACGCAGGTTCAGTGAAGTAAAAGCGCGTATGGAATCTAGGTTTTGTTGAAGTATGTGGAATGAAATGTTTGATTGCTGCTATCTGTTAATGATGTATTCTTACAGATCTGAGTTGTTTGAATAATGATTATGCTACTGAATAAGTTGATGAAAGATCAAGTTGTTGGTTGTTGGTTGATGATTCAATAAAGGAAGAATGACTGTCTAAACAGTTCTGCATGATTGATAGATTGTCTGAACAGAAATCTGATTTCAGATCTAAACTTGAGTCTGATCTCATTCTGAAAAATCAGTGTTCTCAGAATTATACGCAGGTTTATACACATATAAGTGCGTACACATGCGACTTCAGCGAAGAGAAGTAGCGTATGCACTCCATGTTATGCACAGAGGCATACGCAGGTTGGTAAGAAGGGAAGCGCGCATACACACGGTTTCAGTAAACAGAAGTAGCATATGATATTTGATTAATGAATGTTTTGGGTTGATTTTACATCTGCATATCTATTCTGAAGTCTGGGTTCTCTCTGATATTCTGGCTACAGTGGTCTCACTGTTCTGTTTGAAGTTCTGGGAAAAATATGTTTGTTGATTAATGAAGTGTTGTGTTGAATTTGTTTGATCCAGTTTGAAAATTGATGAAACGTGGTCTATAGTGGATCTGAGGGTTGAAGCTTTCAGTATGAAATAAGAAGGTTTCTGCCAGTAGAGGTTGGTGCTAATATCAGGGGGTAGTAGCTCCCTTCCAGGAGAGGCTGGTAAACGAGAGCAGGGGGTTGTAGCTCCCTTCTAGGAGAGGCTGGTAAACGAGAGAAGGTTGTAGCCTTCTGCAGGTGGGTGCCTGCGTGCTGGTATGAGTCTATGCCAGTACATGGTTGTAAGATGTTTTCTTTATAATAAATATTGAAGACTGAGATGACGACAGCGGTGGTTTTCTCCCGACTTGGGTTTCCACCTTAAATCTTGGTGTTCATGTGTGTTGCTTATGTGTGATGGTTTATTATGTCTTTACTGCACATGCTTACTTCTTAACATCTGATGAATAAATGATGCAATGATTTAAGAATCAAATACATAATAAGAGCTCTGAGCATACGCGAGTTTCCTTAAGAATATCCGCGTATATACGCTAGTTTTGTTCTGTAAAGTAGCGTATGGGTTTTGAGAAAAGAAAAGTAAAAAGTTTATCAGTTAGCTCTAAATACTGATTCACCCCCCCTCTCAGTATTTTTCCCAACAATTGGTATCAGAGCAGGTCCTTCTGAAAATGCTTAGCCGGTAGAAGGAAGATCAAGCAAGATGAGCAATCAAGATGGAACAGCGTCTATCAAGCCTCCGCTCTTTAATGGAAGAAATTTAATCTTCTAGAAAATAAGGATGAGATCCTATCTTCAGTCTATGGGAGCAGATGTATGGGCCATTGTTGAATGAGGATATCAGTATCCAGCTGCAGTACCAACATATCCGACTGAAAAGAAGAATTATGAAACAAATGCAAAGGCAGTTAATGCTCTAACGGGAAGTCTAACTGAATCAAAATTTTTCAAAGTTATGCAGCTGAATACAGCAAAGGAGATATGGGACAAAATCATTCTAAGTTATGAAGGTGATGCAAAGGTAAAAAGTGCATAACTTCAAACTCTCAGAATTGAATATGAAAATTTAAAGATGCATAGTGATGAGAATATTGCCAGT
This sequence comes from Pinus albicaulis, assembly GCA_034641835.2. Lineage (NCBI taxonomy): Eukaryota > Viridiplantae > Streptophyta > Pinopsida > Pinales > Pinaceae > Pinus > Pinus albicaulis. The sequence goes on along the minus strand of CM076584.1, from coordinate 940,445,765 downwards.
TTCTTTTTACGTCTTGATGATGTTGTAAATCGTATGAGAAATATGGGAGAAACAATAACCAAATCTACTTTGGTTGAGAAAATTTTAAGATCGCTAATGGAAAAATTTGAGTCAAAAGTTTCTGCTCTTGAAGAAAAACAGGATCTTCAAAATCTTACTGTGGTGCAACTTCATGGAATACTAACTGCATATGAAATGAGAAGAGGAGGACCATCTGAAGTCAAAGAGGTTGTCTTCAGAGCTTCTACAAAAGGGAAAGAAGTACAAGAAGCAGAAGGATCAGGATATATCTCAGAAGAAGATGAGGTAAATTTTGTAAAGAAACTCTAACTTGGCACAGGACGGTTCAGAGGTAAGCTTCCTTTCAAATGTTTTGAGTGTGGAAGAGTTGGTCATTATGCTACTAAGTTTCCTCATAAGGAAACACCTGCAAAAGGGAAGGAAGTAGCAAGAAGGAATAAGAATCGGTTTAACACTAGAAAAAGTTACTATACTCATGAAGACAGTGATGGGTTATCTGATAGTGAGGAAGAATGTGAACAAGATCTTAGACTTCTCATGGCATTTGAATCTAGAGAAGAAAAGGATACTTTTGTGGATGCTCTAGAGGACAATGATTTTCTTGAAGAAAACAATAAACTCAAAATACGCTTAGAAGAAAGTAAAATACTCTTAGAAGAAAGGAAAATAACCATAGAAACTCTGGAAAAGCAATTTGAAGAAGCGAAGAAACACAATGAGAAATTAGAATGTGAAGTGGTAAGTCTAAGAAAAGAATTTGAGAAAGTAAAGACTCTGAATCTTAGATTTGCTAAAGGATCTGAAACCCTAGATGAGATTATCAAGGTACAATGTTCTCCTCTTATAAAGACAGGTCTTGGATATACCGGAGAATCTTCTCAGGCTTCAGCACCAAATTATCTAAAAGCAGCTACAGCTGGTTTACAACATTCTGCCACTTAGCAAGGGAATAAAGAATCATTACAGGTAAAGCATGATCATCTCAATTCAAAGAACACCAACAGGAATATCTTTCAAAGAAACAACAATCAACAGGTAAATTCAAGTAGAATATTTCATGATCACGGAAATTTCTTCTTCAATGGACAATGTTTCTCATGTCACAATTTTGGTCATAAAGTTGTTCAATGTGTTGCATATAAAACCATCATGACAAGAGAAGCAAGAAAGAAAAGGATTGATATTGAAACAAAGAAGAATACCTATAACAACTTTTCTCCTCTTCTAAATGAAGTTGAATGTGATTATTGCAATAACTTTGGCCATGAAGAATCTGAATGCAGGAGCAAAGTTCAGCCAAAAGAGCATGTTCCTTCAAGCTCCAAAGTATGGAAAAAGAAGGAATTGCAGGTTGAAAATTGTGGCATAGTGTTATTTGCATAAGGTGAAGAAAATCAATGGTACATTGATAGCGGATGCTCAAGACACATGATAGGTGACAAAAACAAACTTCTTACATATAATGCTCTAGAAAAGGAAAAGAAGGTTACATTTGGAAATGATATTCTTGCGGTAATTAATGGAAAAGGGTCTGTGTTTCTAAAAGAAAAGGTGAAAGCTAATGGTGTCATGTATGTGGATGGATTAAGGCATAACCTATTAAGTGTAATTCAAATGTGTGATCAAGGAACTGAAGTTGTCTTTAGTTCAAAAGAATGTGTGGTACGTGATCTTGATATAGGTAAAACAATTATAAAAGGGAAAAGAACTCCAAGCAACCTGTATGTATTGAAGAACTGCAAAGAACAATGTTACTTGAGCAAATCTTCAGAAAGCTGGCTATGGCATAGAAGGTTGGGGCATCTGAGCTTCTCTCAGATCAACAAATCAAGCAGACTTAAAGTTGTCCGTGATCTTCCCAATATTACTCCACCCGAAAATATCATATGTAAATCTTTCCAATTTGGTAAGCAAACTAGAGTACAGTTTAATGCCAAGGAAGGATCATCAAGTAAGCCTCTTGAACTTATTCATACTGACATATGTGGACCTGTGAGGAAAAATTCACCACGTGGTGAAAAATACTATATCTTATTTATTGATGATTTCTCTAGAATGTGTTGGATTGGGTTGCTTAAACACAAAGATGAAGCATTTGAGAAATTTTAGATCTTCAAAGCACTAGTTGAGAATGAATTAGATCTAAAAATCAAGTGTCTTAGATCTGATCAAGGAGGAGAATATACATCAGATGAATTCCTTGAATTTTGTGAACAACATGGCATAAAAAGACAGTTTTCTGTAGCTGGCACTCCACAACAAAATGGCGTAGTAGAAAGAATGAATAGAACAGTTCAACAAATGGCTAGAGCTATGCTTGATGATTCCGGAACACCTGACACATTTTGGGGAGAAGCAGCACATACATCGGTAAATATTCTTAACAAGGCACATGTTCATGTAAATAGTGATAAAACTCCATATGAACTCTGGTATGGTAATCCTCCCACTGTGAAGCATTTTAGAGTTTTTGGAAGCAAATGTTTTATCAAAAATAATGATGAAAAACTTGGCAAGTTTGAACCCAAAGCAGATGAAGGAATACTTCTTGGTTACTCCTCTAGGAGTAGAGCATATAAATGTTACAATAAAAGACTTCGGAAGATTGTTGAATGTATTGATGTTGTTATTGATGAGTCTCCTGCAGCCCCAAAAGAAGAAAAACAAACAACAAATGAAGACGATGGTGACATATGTCCTCCTACATCAAATAGCAATGATATAGACAGTGAACCCAATGAAGAACCTGAAGATGAGTTATCTGAAAAAGCTCCATCCAGATATGCTCAAAATAATCATTCAGAATCTCAAATTTTGGGAGATAAGGGATCAGGTGTAAAAACAAGAAGGACTCTTGTGGGATCTTCTAGCTATCTAGCATTTCTATCCACTATTGAACCACACAATGTCAATCAAGCTAGCAAAGATGAATGTTTGATTCAAGCCATGAATGAAGAGCTTGATCAAATTGAAAAGAATCACACTTGGGAAATAGTACCAAGACCTCATGACAAAAATTTCATTGGAACTAAATGGATATTCAAAAACAAGTTAAATGAGAATGGGGAGGTTACAAGAAATAAATATAGACTTGTCTGCAAAGGGTATGCTCAACAAGAAGGTATAGACTTTGAAGAAACTTTTGCTCCTGTAGCTAGACTTGAAGCCATAAGAATGTTTCTTGCTTTTTCAAGCTTCCAACAAATCAAATTTTATCAAATGGATGTTAAATCTGAGTTTCTCAATGGTGATCTAGAAGAAGAAGTTTATATAGAACAACTAGAAGGATTCATTTTGGGAAATGATGAAAAACTTGTTTGCAGACTTAAAAAGGCTGTATATGGTCTCAAACAAGCTCCAAGGGCATGGTATTATCTTCTTGACAAATATCTTCATCAACAAGGATTTTCAAAGGGGTCTGCTGATAGAAATTTATACACAAAAACTGAAAATGATAAACTATTGATTGTGGTTGTATATGTTGATGATATCATTTTTGGAAGCAATGAAGAATCTATGAGTCAGAAATTTTCTTTTGCTATGAAGCAAGAATTTGAAATGTCTTTACTTGGGGAACTAACATTCTTTCTTGGCTTGCAAGTGCATCAAACTACAGATGGCATATTCTTATCACAAGAAAAATACCTTAAGCAAATTCTGAAGAAGTATGGCATGGAAGAGTGCAAACCTGTAAGTACACCAATGATAACCAGATGTAATCTCAATTCTCATGATGATTCTCCCATGGTGAATCAACCAGAATACAGATCTATGATAGGAAGTCTACTTTATCTCACTGGGACTAGACCAAACATTATGCATGCAGCTGGGATTGTTGGATGATTCCAAGCTAATCCAAAAGAGTCTCACCTTTAGGCTGTCAAAATAATATTCAAATATCTACAAGGAACTCAAGACTTTGGACTATGGTATCCAAAGAATGCCGATCTTACTCTTCATGCTTACACTGATGCAGATTGGGCTGGAAATGTTGATGATCGGAAAAGCACTAGTGGTGGTGCATTCTATATGGGGCCCCGGTTAGTATCTTGGTTCAGCAAGAAGCAAAGCTTTATTGCCTTATCTACAGCAGAAGTAGAGTATGTATTTCGCATCATGTCAGACTAATCTCTTGATGATGCAAACCTTACAAGACATTCAAATCAAATGTTTACCTCCTATCTCCATTATGTGTGATAATACAAGTGCCATCAGTATCTCAAAGAATCTTGTTATGCATTCCAAGACCAAGCACATTCCCATCAAGTATCACTTCTTACGTGAACAAGTGCTTGAACAAAAGGTGAAGTTGGAGTATGTTCCCTCCAAAGAACAAGTTTCTGATATATTTACCAAACCTCTTCCTAGGGAAGCATTCAAATATCTCAGACAAAAGCTGGGAGTAGTTTCTGCCATGCAGAAGATCAGATCTGCTTAAATGAATAAGATTAAATTGGATGCATGGTTTTCATGAAAGACAGTCGCGTATATACGCGAGTTTATACCGATAAAACCACGTATGGGTGGTTGCTGACAATTTTTCTTTGGGTTAGCATTCTTCAGCACAGCTATGGTGCTGTTGGGTATCTCTGGTGATGTTTCAGCTCTTATATTTCTGTTTCATTCTCTGATATCTGATGAAGATGCATTGATGATTTGTTGTTGAAAGTGTTCAGGATGCACAAGCTAAGGGGGAGAATTGGTCATATGGAAAGTAATGCATTGTTGGCATTATGATGGTTCTGAAATATGATCTCTCTCTTGAGGTCCTTTTGGTACTGGTCATAGAAATTCATATTTGTAATGTGATGAAAAGGTCATCTTGAGACCTATGATGTAAATTTGTAATATTCAGTCATGTAAGGACTTGATCAAATTTGTAAACCCACTTGGTTGGGTAGATGAGTCAAAATGTGTAAACCCACTTGGTTGGGTACTTGAGTCACATATGTAAATCCACTTGGTTGGATCATTGATGTAAGTACGAGTCCTTGGTGATAGGAAATGTCATAGAGTCATGTACTTCATTGAAATATGTTTTCAGCATGAACTCAGGGGGAGCATGGTAACTTCAGTGCACATCAGATCTACAGAGCTCTTATTTCTACAAGAGAAGAAAAACCTTGTTTTGGCTTTGATCCACCCTTTGCCCTTGATGTCAAAGGGGGAGAGTAACATGGTGTTTGAATAGGGGGAGAGTATCATGGTGTTTGCATAATGGTTATAATCAATGCATCTATCTGTTGTGGTGATCAAACACCATCATGGTTTCCATCAAGTCCAAAGGGGGAGATTGTTGGCATGTGTTGTCCTTGATGGCAACCTACTTGATGAAATAATATTGTTGACAATATGATGCAATGTGTTGTCTTTGATGGCAACCTACTAGATGAAGTTGTCCTTGATGAAAACTGACTTGATGAGTTGTCTTTGGATGGCAACCTATTGGAAACCTGCTTGATGAGTTTCCTATGATAAGCAACCTATGTGTTAAATATGTAAGGATGATGTATCTTGTGTTAAATAAGGAAGGATGATGTATCTACAGATCAACTCAGAAGTAACAGAAGAAAGGAATTCCAGTAAGTGCCAGAGAAATGATAAATATGATATGTCACAAAGCATACACGGATTTGTAAAGGCGAAATAGCGTATGTACACAGAAAAGTACGTACCAAGTAGCGTATGCCTATTTGAGCTCTAAATTCATAAAATCAAGGGAATTTACCATGGTATTGGCTCATTGTATTGAGCGCTGGAATATCTATTTGATCCTGTCCAGGAAGACCATTAGTAGTTGAGTGGTTTTGACTCATGGTATTGACAAAGGCTAAATCTATATAAGGATAAGAAGATCATAGTGCAAGGTGTGCATAAGTCTGGGTTTTAATGAATACTTCACTCTGAAGTATATCTGCATGGAATGGGTAACAGTTTGCTGATAGATCTGAATTCATAATGCACCTATGAAGAAAATGATTAAGAGGGATCCCTAGATCTGAAATGTCTATGTATTTTCTAGATCTGTTTATTGAATGTTTAGATCTGTGATCTGGTGAATCTTTACTGAAGTAAAGGGTAAGATCTGAGCTGTTTATCTGGTTTGAAGAATTGCATTGCCCTATAATGTATGTAGATCTATACGCAGGTTCGTGGCAGAGAAAGCGCGTATATATGCGGGTTGTCTTCAGCAAAAGCACGTATGGAAGATGAATTCAACTTTGAAATGTGTGCATATGTATACGCAGGTTTTTCTTTATTAAAGTGTGTATATACGCAGGTTCAGTGAAGTAAAAGCGCGTATGGAATCTAGGTTTTGTTGAAGTATTTGGAATGAAATGTTTGATCTATTTTGCTGCTATCTGTCAATTATGTATTCTTACAGATCTGAGTTGTTTGAATAATGATTATGCTGCTGACTAAGTTGATGAAAGATCAAGCTTTTGGTTGTTGGTTGATGATTCAATAAAGGAAGAATGACTGTCTAAACAGTTCTGCATGATTGATAGATTGTCTGAACAGAAATCTGATTTCAAATTTGAACTTGAGTCTGATCTCATTCTTAAAAATCAGTGTTCTCAGAAGTATACGCAGGTTTCTACACATATAAGCACGTACACATGTGACTTCAGCGAAGAGAAGTAGCGTATGCACTCCATGTTATGCACAGAGGCATACGCAGGTTGGTAAGAAGGGAAGCGCGTATACATGCAGTTTCAGTAAACAGAAGTAGCGTATGATATTTTATTAATGAATGTTCTGGGTTGAGTTTACATCTGCATATCTATTCTAAAGTCTGGGTTATCTCTGATATTCTGGCTACAGTGGTCTCACTGTTCTATTTGAAGTTCTGGGCAAAATATGTTTGTTGATTAATGAAGTGTTGTGTTGTAGCTGTTTGATCCAGTTTGAAAATTGATGAAACGTGGTCTACAATGGATCTGAAGGTTGAAGCCTTCAGTGTGAAAGAAGAAGGCTTTCTGCCAGTAGAGGCTGGTGCTAATATCAGGGGGTATTAGCTCCCTTCCAGGAGAGACTGGTAAACGAGAGCAGGGGGTTGTAGCTCCCTTCCAGGAGAGGCTGGTAAACGAGAGAAGGTTGTAGCCTTCTGCAGGTGGGTGCCTGCGTGTTGGTATGAGTCTGCGCCAGTGCATGGTTGTAAGATGTTTTCTTTATAATAAATATTGAAGACTGAGACGATGGCAGCGGTGGTTTTCTCCCGACTTGGGTTTCCACCTTAAATCCTAGTGTTCATGTGTGTTGCTTATGTGTGATGGTTTATTTTGTTTTTACTACACATGCTTACTACTTAACATCTGATGAATAAATGATGCAATGATTTAAGAATCAAATACATAATAAGAGCTCTGAGCATACGCGAGTTTCCTTAAGGATATCCGCGTATATACGCTAGTTTTGTTCTGTAAAGTAGCGTATGGGTTTTGAGAAAAGAAAAGTAAAAAGTTTATCAGTTAGCTCTAAATACTAATTCACCCCCCCTCTCAGTATTTTTCCCAACATTTTATTCATCTCTTGTATATCTATCTACCACCATTCTTCATATATCCATGCTATCCTTCGTGCCTTCAAATATTTGGCCTTTCAAAATTCCATCCACATCCATTTCTTCAATATTTTCACAGCTTCCATTCAGGTAGCATCCCTACCATTAATTCCTACCCCCAATACCAAATATTTAAGCTACCATGGGCAGGTTATGGAGTACCAACATGTTCTCTTTTACCATCAGAACCTTAACCCATAGTGTAATTTCCTTCAGTATTCTTCCCTGCAGCCCTAACTTGAACACGACCTCAGCCTTACAGAAGGACTGATGACCCTCTATAGAAAAAACAATGATATACACCTATAATTTGGTTTACACCTAGTAATCAATAACTCATGTTAGATACATGTCAAGCCGAAGTAGTTCAACAATATATACTTGAGTCTAGGTATGAAGGGGTATTCTCTATCTATTGTTATTTTCTTTTATTTGTAATCTATGCAACCAATTGTAAAGATATTCTGGGACCTTGCACAATAATATCTCGTATTGATCACTTACAGGTTTCGTGTACATAATTTCTTCCTCCATCCGCTTCGTACTTCGATGAAGGAGTTGAGTATGTTGAGAAACAAACCAGTCTAATTGTTCATGCCACCAATCTTGTAGCTCCTTCTTAAATATTCTCGACACCATATTCCAGAATCCTTTGGAAATTTTCAAGTCTCGATAATAGAACCATTTTTTAGAGGAAAAATGATGAATGGGTTGAGACCCTAGGTTCAAGCATAGGGGCCAACAAAATCTTCTTCATAGTCTAGTGTAACGATGAAATTTTCACCCTATTCAGGAAGAATAAGGCATCTCACTTGAGGTGAGTTGTGACCTTAGTTAGTTAGGGCTAGAATCTGGTAATGAGAGAAACCCCATGGAGGCTATCAATGCCCAATAAACCCAGAACTAGAACATCAAAGGTGAAATGAAGACCGATCAAGCATTCAAGAATAAAACATATTGTGCATGTGTATTCATAATAAAAAAAATTAAGAGGCAACATCAAATCACACACAAACGTTGTCATATAACCATGTAACTCCTTCTTCCGTTAGATGCAACAACATTACAACAGTACATTGGAATCAAGCATCTCGTTGATAAAACATAAAATAACAAGATATGACATAAGAAAGATAATATGGAATAGTGCGGGCTTAACATGCTCCGCAACAACATTTCGGTGTATTCCTTGCTTCCCTCTTGCTACATTTTCCACTCATTATTCTTAAACCATGCGCTCACTTGGACTACTAATTCTCCCTTGCATTCTTTGTAATTCCCCTCTTTCAGTTTCATCTGTTTCTTGGAAGTGGTTGCTTCCTTGGTTGTTTGTGTTCCTTTCATCTCAACTACAACTGCTTGAGTCCTAATTTCTATGGTCGGTTCTCCACAAATGATAGTATTTTGTGGGTCCCTTATCATTTTCTGATTTTCTTCTTCATGACTTCCCAACGGTTACCTTTGGTCAAAATGTATTCAATGTTCAAAACATGTCACAACTTATCTCTCAAAACAAAGGACCCAACAATCTCTTAGAAAGGTGTTCTAGTACCATATTGCATTATGTTGTCATATATATGGTCAGAAAAGTACTTAAAACTTCCCTAAAGGTTAGGTTTTTATTTTGCATCAGATTGTCAATCAGGGGAAGGTGTTAAACTAGTCGGATCTATTGGCTCAACATCTTAAGATCCATGTGAATAATGTAAATAATCCTCTTAAGGGAAAACAAGATAGATTATATATGTTTGCATGCTTGTTGGATGGTATCTGTGCTCAACATTATTTCCCTCACATGATATGAACATGGACACCAAAAGATAATGTTTTTCATAGCTATTTCAATTTCTTTCTATGTTCAATTATAGAGGATTCATGGAGAGGATGGATGATCACTTCCTCAATGTATTGTATCACATGAGCTTCAAGGAAGATCCACTTTGCATGTATTGTGAGGTTCTAGAAATAGTAGTAGAACTATCCAATTGGTTTTCCTCACTTGATGGCACTTACCTCGTGGTGTTTGGTTATGAAAAGTCATCACTTCTATTCCTGAGGTATGCCACTGATAAATTCACTACAAGGAAAAGACCCTCTAGCAGATTTTTTTAGGAACCCCTTATAAAAATACCTCAGACGTCTGTTTCTAGCAGAGTTTACTAGAGGAGGTTGGAGGACGTAGGTATTTGTGGATGTATTTCGTCCCGTGTGATTATCACCATAAAATGCACTGGTGAGTTCAACAAGAGAAAGCACCGATGCTCAAAAAACATTGGCACACCAGACACTGTTGCTCCGTACACACCCACACGGTGTGTCGCATTAATGTAGTGCACTAGTGCTTCACAACACTTCTGTACCATTTCCTCATAAAAAGCACGTGAAAACAGAAACCGCCCAGTGCGGAATGAAGCAAACGCATTGGTGCGCCCATAAAAACCCCGTGCACTGGAACAACGTTAAATAATAATTAAAAAAAAACGGCCAAAAAATCGCATTTTTTACTTTTCTCAGTGCTCTAAAGCTCTCAAGCACCGGTGCAATTTATCCTTGTCTGAGCTGCCCTGGCATTAGTGCTCCCATTGCACTCATTGCACACACTGCTACTGTGCATTTCCCACCAATCTCCAACTTGAATTTTGTAAAACGATGGACAAATTTTCTTTTGCAAATTCTACAACCAATATGCCTCCTTGACGGCTAAATGTACAAGTATTTTTCTTCTTTTTCCATAATTAATCCTATTGGTGGATTATAATTTCAAATAACCTTAAAATGAACAATTTAAAAGAAAAAAAAAATGTCGCACGGTGCGCTCGAACCGTTCGGCTCACACCAGTTTGCGGTGTTGCTTGTAAATTTACAGGCTGCACCACAACCAGTGCTAATGGTATCCGCACCCGTTCTGCGGTGGCATCGATAGTCGCACCATGTTATTTTAACCATTTAAAAGAAAAATATTTGTCACGCGGTGCGCTCGAGCCGTTCGGCTCGCACTAGTTTGTGGTGCTGCCTCTAAATTTATAGGGCACACCACAACTGGTGCTAACAGTATCCGCACCAATTATGGGGCGGTACTGATAGGAACACCATGTTATTTTAAAATTTTTAAAAACATGTAGTGTGGTCATTTACTAGGCCACACCGTTGACAATGTGGAATAATAGTAACATAGTGTATTGATTAACATGTACGCCCTGGGGCGGGTAATGGTTTCAATGCATTGCATTCCGCATTTTGACAGGGTCAACGGTTTGGCCTGGTAAACTGGTGCTAACAATATCTGCACCGGTTCTGAGGCTGTACCGAAGGTGCACTGTGTTATTTTAATTTTTTTTAAAAGTGCGGTGCGGTCGGTTACCCGGCCACACCATTGACCTAGTGGAATAGCGGCAACACAATGCGTTGACCAAAATAGCTTCCCCAGTATGGATATTTTTGTCAGCACACTGCTTTCCGTATTTCGATTGGGTCAATGGTGCAGCCTAGGAAACGACCGCACCATTCACTATGTAATGATAGCAGGAGGTCGGTCCACTGACTTAACTATATGCCCCGGAGCATAGAGTTTAGTGAGCGCACCTTTCTCCTGACACATTGTACATAGTTAAAAGTGCGCTACAAATTTATCTGGAGCACCACCCCTAGTGCGTTAACTATTATGTGGTGCACTAGTGCCGATGCGCTTGACTGTTTTTTTTTGGCGCACCGATTGTTCTTTTAATTTTTTTTCAAAAAAAAATTATATATGTATATTTCTAAATACATGTCCCATTTAATAAAAAAATTGTATTTAATATGTCGATCATTCAGAGATGTGAAAGGAGAGAAGAGGGGGAACAACAACAACAACAGGCAAAGTAGTATAACATGGTTCACCTGTGGGAGGCACGAGAGAGGGAGAGAGATGCGTATCCTTGCCCTATTATAGTAGCTACCCAGGGGCTCCTAAGGTAGGTAGGCCTCCTCAAGTTCTATGAGGAGGCTACTTCCCTAAAGAGGCATGGTTTGTTTTTGAGACATCTTATCCGAAGGTGGAATGCCCACGAATAGGCTTTCCGGGTTGGTCTCGGCCAGTGTTACATGCCCATTGAGGAGGATATATATTTCATTACAGGGCTGTCGAGGAGAGGGGTGGATTTTCCCTCGTTCCCAGAGGTTCTAGCTGGCTGTGTAGTAGGGATTTAGTTAGTTTACTCCCAGAGATACATTGGAGCAAATGTATTGTCTCCTGTAGAGTTTTAGGTCGCTAGAGGTTAGTTACGTATTGGGGCATTTGGACGTGAGGAGGGGAAGTGCCTCTCACTTCTCATTTCGACCATTTCACACAACACTAGTGATGGGAAATGCATTAGTTGCTCGCTTCTATATTATGTTGATTCTTTATTTTAGGAGCCACGACTTGTCAGGTGGTCTGCCATTTTTTTTTGGTAGTTTTGTACAGCCTTAGATAGATGTCGTGCTCATGCATAAGGGAGGGTCAACTTCCCTTTTTCTTTAGATATTTTTTGTTTATTTTTTGAGAGGTTTCCAAAGACGAGGCCTACTTTTGTTCGACAACCTTGTAAGTCGATGATTGAGGCACGTATGCACATGTGGGGGTGGATGATGCCCAGGAGGGGAGAGACTCTGTTTCCAGCGAGGATATCACATGATGCACTCGAGTTGATGGCCAGTGTTGATGAGCATCCCTTCATTATGGTCCCTTGTCCTTATTCAGGTTTAGATTGGTGAGGGTGTGCCAACATCATCTTCATTATTGATGAGCCGCCAGATGATAGAGCTAATATTACTGTTTTATTTAAATTTATTCTAGCATGTTCTTTAACTTGTTTTTATTAAATTGTGTAATGAAATTGTCTAATTATTGTTGTGTACTTGTATAAATTTTACAGACATTGGGTCTTTTGATGGTGAGGACATGCTAGCACCACCACATGATCCAGGTGTGGATCTTTATGACGATCAGGGCATGCTAGATGCTGAGGATCATCAGGAGGCCGGTGTAGAGAGACCTGCTCCTGCTGGTTCACTGGTATCGCCTTTTTCTAGGTGTGGTTGACTTGATACTAGATAGAAGATGGAGTTGGGAGACCAAATCACTGCATTTATTGTTGAGGCGAGCATCAGGTGTGCTCATATGAGAGACATACAGGACGATGGTAGGCCGTTACAAATGTGGAGAGGCATGCCACGTGACATGTACATGCTGATGCGGCATGTTGTAGGAGCTACGACCTTAGTTACGCGGCTGAGGAGGAATTTTGCACGTTATAGGCGTGGTCGAGATGCAACACGTGATCAATAGTCCACAAGAAGCAACCCATCATCTCATGACCCCATGATCGTTCACCTGCATGGCTAACGTACGATGAGCGACCCTCCACACTAGAATCATCTGAGTCATCATGGAGATGAGGCTGGACCATCGGCCACATCTAGTCGGCATCCTTGCGTGCACCATTGACCATCGAAATTTGCACCATTGACCAAGCATTCTTCGACTGAAGTCACTATTATTGATATTGTACCACCGGTGATCCATGACATTCTATATTACGGTTGTATATTTTTAACATTATTCGATTATATATATATATATATATATGGTCCATGTATTTTATGTTCATGTTGCATTTTACTTAATTTACATGTTGGTGATCATCATGATGTGTATATTGTTAGGTCATGTTAGATATGTTCATTTAATATGCAGCTTGCAGATAGATGTGTATGTGATAGCATGAGTTATTTGACATGAGATGTATATTTGATGTTTTTGATGTGATGATGTTAATATATAATGTTAATTGTGTTTTGTTAGATGATCATGATCATGATGACGTTAGTGATTTTGAATGTTTTTTTTAGTCAAATATGATGTTTGTATGATGGTTATCATGAATGTGATGTTTATTAATTAATTTAATATTAAATGATTATGATATTGTAAAATTGTAATATTTGTAATTCTAATTGTATGTAAAATTCTAAAATTGTAATTGTAATGGTATATATGTAAAATTCTAAAATTGTAATTGTAATGGTATATATGTAAAATTGTAAAATTGTAATTGTAATTGTATATATGTAAAATTCTGAAATTGTAATTGTAATTGTAATTGTACATGAAATTGTAAAATTGTAATTGTAATTTTAATTTTAATTATAATTGTAATTGTATGTAAAATATTTGTAAAATTTTAATTATATTAATGTGAAATGAATTTATTAAAATTTTTAAATTTGTAAATTTGTAAATTTTAAATAATTGTAAAATAATAAATCTAGAATAATATGATTTATTGTAACATAATAAATTTTAGAAAATAATGCAAATAAATTCATGTACTTTAGAATTATCATTATTTTGTTATGATCTTAGATACAAAAAAAAAGAATTAATTTATACAGTACGTCATTGTTTTTGAGATCAACATAATTAATGCAAATTATCAAGTTAATTATTGATTTTAACATTAACACAATGCAAATTACCAATTAATTAAAAATACATATTACATTAATATTTTGAAAAACTCATCTTAAAAAGTATAAATATTGATGAAATAACACATATTGTACCATATCACTGGCTCTCATGTTCACACCCTGGATCGATCTTGTACTCGCATGGCATGGGGACACTATTGTTCTCAAAAATATGTTTTGATCTAGGGTCATGTGTCAATACGAACCACCAATCCTTATCCAACACATCTAGGTAAAAAAACACCCGGTTGCGTGTTTGGGAAAACATGTGGCTCCTTAGCTTCATCCCACATCTTTCTAGAGTTGATATATCAGCCTACTATCACGATATTCCTTTACATTATTCCGATCAAAGGTGTCCCACCACTTGCACCTAAAAATAACACATTAGAAAGAAGAGAAATCCACTTCAATGATCTTTTGTATCTTTCTGACGTAACCTAACGTCCCTCGTACTAGGTTTTGATCACGGTGGCTAGATCGACTAGATTGATCTAACTCGACTTCCACTCCACAGTATGTAGAAATTTGAATAATTTGCTGAATTATTCACTAATATTATCCTGGTTACATATTATTTGAGCTTCATACATAACACATAATCTCTTCTACGCATTAATCATCACATGCGGAAATAAAAACAACAAGCGGTATTGAAAATATTCACATGCGCACATAGAAATTTAACACATATAACACAGTATGTATACCGGGGGAAAGCTTACTTCCGGGGGAAAGCTTACAACTGAAAACCCCCTACTGTCTTTATATTATAATGAATAAGAATCATGTAACAATCTCATTACAATACTCCTCACAAGTACTCAGTACTGTCTCCAAAATTTACACACAAACTAGCTCAGTTTTGAACAAGTCACTAGTTCAAAACTCCTCCACTGTTTGCCTGCCTCTACTGCGCAATCCAAGATGAGAGAATAGATGGAATGAATTCGAATTCCCTTGGATTTAACTGCACAATAATCATTGGAAATATCCTCCAATGATTGTGCAAATCTCATGCACACTATAGTCACAACTGATAGTAGACCCCACCCTTTCTCCTACCTCTTCCACTGGTCTTCATTGAACTGTACATGCACTGAGTTAACTGATGTGTTCTTTAGTTGAATAAAGATTTAATAATTAGTGAATTAAATAATATTTAATTCACACTACTCATCTCTAGTGTAATAGCAGTTAAACTAATTACAACTAGTTCAACTAGTTAACCGGAACACAATCTCCATCAACTCCTCAATCAACTCCACCAAAACTCTTCCACATGAGTCTAACTGAAGTCCACCATGCAATAGCTCAACTACCCCATAGGAAATTCGAATTTCCTTTTGCCAGCTGCATGTGCCACATCTGTAGCTCGAACTGAAGTGCTCCAAGAGGATAAGATAATGTTTATAGTCCAAATATTATTAAGGGTTAATAATATTCTCAATCGACCTATTTTTAGACAGAAGTCTAAAAATAGACGACCGTATGTCTAAAAATAGCCATCCATATATTTTTGTCAACTTACCTCAATCACCCAACAATAGCATCCCACAACTCATAGACCATGATCCATATGTCTAAAAATAGACATAGTCTAAAAATAGACTTTGCGACAAAAATCACCTGTGTGGCCCCCACCTAGTTTAGGTGATCACTTTCCAACTAGGATCAGGAAAGACGTTTCAAGATTCCTCCTTCACTGTTTCTTGTTGCCATTTTCAACACTCCCTCTCAACAAGAAAGGACTGTCTTTGCATGCGACATGCAACTCCATGCATCCGCCCTGCAACCTTCACAAGCACCATGCAACTCCATGCATTCGCCACACACCCTTTGCATGCGCCATGCAAACTCATGCATGCACCATCCAAATCCATGCATACACCATGCACCCTTTGCATGCAACATCTTCGAAATTGAATAGGATCCAAACAACTCAATCAGTCTGATGCATCTATCATCAAAGTATTTGACTTCTGCTGGGCCCAACTACACATGTCATTAGGAACCACTGCGCTGTTGAGCTCTTGCACCCATGCACTTTGCACTTGCTGTCAACTCTGATCCATGCTCCAGTATCCGACACTGTCACTTTGATCTGCCTGCATCAATCCAACTAATCATGCTACTGCTGCTCTATGGGCACCTCGTAGCCAGGTTCAATTCATGAGATCCACACCATCTCAATGAATCCTGCCCAGAAATATCCTCTTGGGATTACTCATGCATTTCGCCCCACCTCTTACCTGGTGGTATAGCTACATGCACTTCTTCTACCCATCCGGCACTAGTTTCCTCTCGCATGAGTGGTTTCTCCCACTCCATGATCCTCTTGTGGCTGCTCCACATCTCGAGGTTCACTATCACTCGCATGCAAAACTTGCTCCCTCTCGCTACCGCTGTATGTCTTTCTCACCTGCATGCAAAACTTGCTCCCTCTCAAGCATCAATTGCATGTATTTCATGCACTTCCCAATAGTAGGAAGCTCCGTAGACATCCCATCTACTTCAAGTCTGTATAGATTCCTTGCTCGAATCCCTACCTTCTTGACTTTTCCTTCTTCATCCACACTAACTCCTATACTCCCAAGCTCATCCCTGCAGTGGACAAAATTTTTCAAGTATACCGGAATAGTGTCATTCTTCTCCATCTTTATTTTCCTGAGTTCACCAGCTGCAAAATTTGAATTCCAACAGCTTAAAACTCAACTGCTTCCGATCTAAACTTGAGAACAAATTATTTCTAGCACAGAGATCGACTGTAGGGGCATTTACTGGATATATCACCTTTCAGAGAAAGGATGGATCCAGAGGCTACCTGGCCCGCTTACAGACTCTGTCTACCGAAATAAGTTTGTAATCACCGTAATAGATCTGATGATCAATATAGCTCTGATACCATGTAGAAATTTGAATAATTTGCTGAATTATTCACCGAGATTATCCTGGTCACATACTATTTGAGCTTCATACATAACACATAATCTCTTCTACGCATTAATCATCACATGCGGAAATAAAAACAACAAGCGGTATTGAAAACATTCACATGCGCACATAGAAATTTAACACATATAACACAGTATGTATACCGGGGAAAGCTTACAGCTGAAAACCCCCTACTGTCTGTATATTATAATGAAGAAGAATCATGTAACAATCTCAGTACAATACTCCTCACAAGTACTCAGTATTGTCTCCAAAAGTTACACACAAACTAGCTCAGTTTTGAACAAGTCACGGTTTCAAAACTCCTCCATTGTTTGCCTGCCTCTACTGCGCAATCCAAGATGAGAGAATGAATGGAATGAATTCGAATTCTGTTGGCTTTAACTTCGCAATCCTCATTGGCAATCTCATCCAATTATTGTGCAAATCACATGCACACTATAGTCACAACTGATAGTAGACCCCACCCTTTCACCCACCTCTAACACTGGTCTCCACTGAACTGTCCATGCACTGCTGTTAACTGATGTGTTCTTTAGTTGAATAATGAGTTAATAATTAGTGAATTAATTAATAATTAATTCACACCACTCATCACTAGTGTATTAGCCAGTTAAACTAAATACAACTAGTTCAACTAAGTTAAACTGAACACAACTCCATCAACTGTCTCATCAACTCCACCAAACTCTGCCACATGAGTTCTAATTGAAGTTAACCATGCAATAGCTTAACTAACCCATAGGAAATTCGAATTTCCTTCCGCCAGCTGCATGTGCCACATCTGTAGCTCGAACTGAAGTGCTCCAAGAGGATAAGATAATGTTTATAGTCTAAATATTATTAAGGGTTAATAATATTTGACTGACCTATTTTTAGACAGGCAGTCTAAAAATAGACTTCGACCTGTATGTCTAAAAATAGCTATCCATCTATTTTTACCAACTTGACCAATCATCCAAGAATAGCATCCCGCAACTCCTAGACCATGCTCCATATGTCTAAAAATAGACTTTTCGACAAAAATCACATGTGTGGTCCCCACCTAGTTTAGGTGATCACTTTCTAACTAGCATCAGGAAAGATGTTTCAGGAGGCCTCCTTCACTTTTTCTTGTTGCCATTTTCAACACTCCCTCTCAACAAGAAAGGACTGTCTTTGCATGCGACATGCAACTCCATGCATTCACCCTGCAACCTTCACAAGCACCATGCAACTCCATGCATGCGACATGCAACTCCATGCATTCGCCATGCACCCTTTGCATGCGCCATGCAAACTCATGCATGCACCATGCAACTCCATGCATACGCCATGCACCCTTTGCATGCAACATCTACGAAACTGAATAGGCTCCAAACAACTCAATCAATCTGATGCATCTATCATCAAAGTCTTCGGCTTCTGCTGGTACCAACTGCACATGTCTTAAGGAACCATTGCGCTGTTGAAATCTTGTACCCATGCACTCTGCACTTGCTGTCAACTCTGATCCACGCTCCAGTATCTAACACTGTCACTTTGATCTGCCTGCATCAATCCAACTGATCTTGCTACTGCTGCTCTATGGGAACCTCGTAGCCAGGTTCAATTCATGAGATCCACACCATCTCAATGAATCCTACCTAGAAATATTCACCTAGGATTACTCATGCATGTCGCCCCACCTCTCACCTGGTGGTATAGCTACATGCACTCCCTCTACCCATCTGGCATGGAATTTCTTTGCATGAGTGGTTTCTCCCACTCCATGATCCTCTTGTGGCTGCTCCACATCCCGAGGTTCACTATCACCTACATGCAAAACTTGCTTCCTCTCAAGCATCAGTTGCATGTATTTCTCACCTGCATGCAACACTTGCTCCCTCTCAAGCATCAATTGCATGTCTTTCATGCACTTCCCAACAGTAGGAAGCTCCGTAGACATCCCATCTACTTCAAGACTGTAGAGATTCTTTGCCCGAATCCCAACCTTCTTGACTTGTCCTTCTTCATCCACACTAACTCCTATACTCTGAAGCTCATCCCTGCAGTGGAATTTTTTTTTTTCAAGTATACCGGAATAGTGTCATTCTTCTCCATATTTATTTTCTTGAGTTTATCCTTGAGCGCCAACTTCCTCTGGTTGCTCTTGCTTTGGAAATTCTGCAAATTTGAATTCCACCAGCTCCAAACTCAACCGCTTCTGATCTAAACTTGAGAACAAATTATTTCTAGCACAGAGATCAACTGTAGGGGCATTTACTGGATATATCACCTTTCAGAGAAAGGATGGATCCAGAGGCTACCTAGCCCATTACAGACTCTGTCTACCGAAATAATTGTAATCACTGTAATAGATCCCGGTGATCAATTCTCTACTCCGATACCATGTAGAAATTTGAATAATTTGCTGAATTATTCACTGATATTATCCTGGTCACATACTATTTGAGCTTCATACATAACACATAATTTGTTCTACGCATTAATCATCACATGCGGAAATAAAAACAACAAGCGGTATTGAAAATATTCACATGCGCACATAGAAATTTAACACATATAACACAGTATGTATACCGGGGAAAGCTTACAGCTGAAAACCCCCTACTGTCTGTATATTATAATGAAGAAGAATCATGTAACAATATCAGTACAATAATCCTCACAAGTACTCATTACTGTCTCCAAAAGTTACACACAAACGAGCTCAGTTTTGAACAAGTCACGGGTTCAAAACTCCTCCACTGTTTGCCCGCCTCTACTGCACAATCCAAGATGAGAGAAATAGATGGAATGAATTCGAATTCCCTTGGCTTTAACTGCGAAATCCTCATTGGAAATCTTCTCCAATGATTGTGCAAATCTCATGCACACTATAGTCACAACTGATAGTAGACTCCACCCTTTCTCCTACCTCTTCCACTGGTCTTCACTGAACTGTACATGCACTGAGTTAACTGATGTGTTCTTTAGTTGATTTATGAGTTAATAATTAGTGAATTAAATAATAATTAATTCACACCACTCATCTCTAGTGTATTAGTCAGTTTAACTAAATACAACTAGTTCAACTAAGTTAAACCGAACACAACTCCATCAACTGTCTCATCAACTCCACCAAACTCTGCCACTTGAGTCCTAACTGAAGTCAACCATGCAATAGCTCAACTAACCCATAGGAAATTCGAATTTCCTTCTGCCAGCTGCATGTGCCACATCTGTAGCTCGAACTGAAGTGCTCCAAGAGGAAAAGATAATGTTTATAGTCTAAATATTATTAAGGGTTAATAATATTTGATTGTTCTATTTTTAGACAGGCAGTCTAAAAATAGACTTCGACCTGTATGTCTAAAAATAGTTGTCCATCTATTTTTACCAACTTGACCAATCATCCAAGAATAGCATCTCGCAACTCCTAGACCATGCTCCATATGTCTAAAAATAGACATAGTCTAAAAATAGACTTTTCGACAAAAATCACATGTGTGGTCCCCACCTAGTTTAGGTGATCACTTTCCAACTAGGATCAGGAAAGATGTTTCAGGAGGCCTCCTTCACTGTTTCTTGTTGCCATTTTCAACACAGTATTCTGTGATGTTTCTAGCATCGACATTTTCTGTGTGAAAATGGTGTCCATATGCCCACATAGATGGGAACAGATGCACCTATTATAAAAGAGTTAAAAACATCATAATGTCATGTGTCATATAATAACACAACAGTTAAAATATTAAATATAGATGTCTTATAAGTTTCAAATTTACATATAAATTAAAATTATTATTACCGAGTTGTTGCACCCAATCCCTATGTTTATCGCATCCTCTTCAACACTCGGGTAATAATCGGTTGCGCCGTATTTCTCTCTGACTTGGTCAGCAACCCAACTATTGGGGCATATTTTTGGCATATTTTCTTTTAAATGATCAGGATAAGGCACACTTCTAGCATTCAACAGTCTGAATTCTTTCCTGTCACTATCGCATTTCATCCTCTTTTGTTCATACAATGCGACCCACGGTTGTGTCGCTTCATAATTGTAAAGAACGAATTTATTGATTGCTTCAATGTCTACATTCGCTAATGAAATAAAATCGGCATTATATAGTACTTAGAGATCAAAATATACATTATGTTGAAGCTCAACATGAATATTAATTACTTTTTCTAAATTTGAAAAATTATAAGTCGCTTACTCTTTATCAAGCATTTTTTTCCACTGGTTTGCAGCAACTCCCCTTCTCATTTGTCTTCATCCCTTTCATCGTCCCAAATCAATGCACCTAGTCTATTGTCGATCTACTTGATGTAGTCACTAGCATAATAGAAGGACTCATACGATATGTACCCCTCTGTCATATACCCCTAGGGTTTTGCCCTTTTTTGAATAAAACATTTCAATTTCTTCATGCACCTCTCTAAGAAGAACATCCAATGACAAGAAAGCACCCCAACTAATTCAACCTAATCTACTAGGTGGATTAGAAAATGAGCTTGTAAGTCCATGAAACTCATCAGCAATTCCTTCTCAAACATATAAACAATCTCAACTATCTCTTGATGCCACCGTAGAATGCTAGCCACATGAATCTCCTTTGACGTGATCCAATGTACAAATGCAGATAATTTATATATGGCAAATCCTAGGTCGTGAGGGAACTCATGTTTCACACACCAACGCATGAACAAAGGATAATGACACTGCAAAGTTATAAACGTGTGAAATAAGATACAAAATTAGTTATGTTTTATGATCCCTGCATGGGATAAAATTTATTAATATAACAACTAATAAAATCATTCTTTTGACATTATACGTACTCTTAGAAGATTCAAATGGTCATGTGATTTCAACCCCGACAATGGTCATCCACGGTGAAGCAGCGTCGTAGTGAAGACCTATATGAAGTTGGCACCCTCACACCCATTATAACTTCCTTTGCCAAAGAAATATCGTCTTTTTTAAAAATCCATGGGAAATTGCCTTCTTTGAAAAACCATGAATTAGAGGGACCAGTGACGCCTGCCTCTAATCCCATACTTTCTAATCTTCTTGGCCAATGTTTCTTTTTAGTTTTTGAAGTAATAAGATATTTCCTTACAGCCAATGTGTCACTTTGTTTCGATGATATGTGTCTCCATAAAGAAGATGAAACATTTTTAAATATATGCATGGGATAAAATAAGTGGGTAATATTAAGATGCTCCCAATATGGGAGGTTATGAAAGATAGATTTCTTTTTCATCCCAATGGGAAATTTCTCAACATAGGTGTCAAAGAAATATGGATCATCGAACATAGGCTCCACATTTGAATCGAACATTTCTATGAACTCCTTCTCCTTCTCTCTCTCATATGCTCTAAGCCATTCAGTTGGTGTCATTATTGGAGGCCTTTGGGTTCTCACTCATTTACCATTGAAAGTGGATTTTTCTCTTCTGTAAGGGTGCTATTCTGGTAGGAAAACCCTGGAGAAATCATACACTGGCTTTCGTAGGTCCTTGGACCATCTAGCTTTCAGAGAAGGTCCACAACATTTACATCCAAAATACCCTTTTGTTATAAGACCTGCGAGATTATTGTATACAATTAATATGCATTGCACGTTAAAGCATATCATGAAGATCAGAGCAAATATTACAATAAATTAAATAACTAATATGTAAAATAATATTGTTACGTATATAAACAAATCAATAAATTAAACATATAATTTACTAGAGAAAACTCATAAGCCTGGATAATCATGTGTCGTGTAAGCACATATGCCATACAACGTAAAACTCCTTTCTGTTGCGATGGGTCTCGATACATCATATACAATTATCCCATCCCATAATTCCTTTAATTCATTTACTAGTGGTTGTAAGTAGACATCCATATTATTCATTTGTCTTCTACCAGGGAATATGAGAGCCAACATAAGATGTTCATTCTTCACGAACAACCATAGGGGGATATTGTTATTGATCACTACTATAGGCCAAACAGAATAGTTGGTGTTTTGCAGGGAATATGGGTTGACACCATCCATGGCTATGATGAGTCGTAGACTTCGTACTTCATCCTTGAATTTTTTGGGCCATGTATCCTCTATATGCTTCATGGCTATTGAATCAGTTGGGATTCACATAACTCCCAAATCACTTCTGTATGAGGCATGCCATCCCTGCAACATAGCTAATTCTTTGCAAAGAAAGAGCCTTTGAATTCTTAGTATTATAGGCATGTGCCTCAATATCTTAAAAGGAGGACCAGTACATGATTTACCCTTATTTTTTTATTTATCATACTTATCATGCCCACATTTTAGACACATCTCTTTGTCTGCATATTCTTCTCTATCTATACTACAATCATTTGGACATGCATGATATGATATGTACTCAACACCCAACATTTTCAACAATTTCTTTGCCTCTCCGCAGCTACTAGGCAAGACATTATCACTCGAAAGAACCTTATATTTGAATAACCTGTAGTTGGTGATCATGGAAAATAATATTAATAAATGTACATTAATGTTGATATAATTATTAACGTTCATAAATTTACCATTTGTAATGTTCATTGCAGTGTATTGATTATATTTCAAATTGATATAAGGGAGTAATTTATGGTAACTTACCTCAAAAGTTCCGAGAAACATGCATTCGACATGCCAAACATTGCTTTCAAGTTGTACAATAACATCATTGTCCCCAACTGGGTAGACTTTGACTAACCTCCAGGTCCAAAGAGAGGGGTGATGGAAGCAAATTTAAGGCTTTCGAAAAAGGTGTTAGCAATATGAGCAACATCCCCTAACCAATCTTCGTTTTGGAATGCATCTAAAAATATTGTCTCCATGGAAGTCGTATCACTTAAGTAATCATCCATACCAACCTCTATTTGATTGCCTCCATTTCTAGCTTGTGAAGAACTACTATTGCTATAGTCATTCCTAATTGGTGAATCTAGACGTAGCGGGAATTGAATCGGTGGTTGATTCAACCATTCTTGGTATCGTTCCTCTCTGATTTTTTCTCAATTCAGTCTTCTCTCTATTTTACATTATCGTGGGATGCAACAGAAGATGGTAGGTAGGTCGTTCATCATCACTAGAATCCTAATAATTTTAAAAAAATATATTTGAACATGATTAGTAAAAAATATATGATATCAATTAGTAACCACATTGACAATATTGTATGATTATAAATTGGTTTGAAGTTGAAATAATTACATATTAATCAATATACCAAAAAATTATAATTATTACCATCATTGTCCTGGGATTGTGGCTAGAAGATACAATATTGTTAAAATTGGCAGGGTGAAGCGACTGTCCATTTTCATCTACCAAATGCGCCTTGCGGTATGCAGCACCTAATAAGAACTTCCAACGTTTTGGAGAAGCTTGAATATTTTGTGCATCGGAACTTGATGTTGAATATGCATGAACCTAAAAATTTGGATACATTATAAATTTAATTAAGCTGTTCATGATTGACTGCATGGATAAAAAACATAAATTCAATTAGATAGTGAAAATATAAATAAAATCTGAAGTAAATATTACGTCTCGAGATGGATAGGGAGGACTCCGCGATGGACTTTGAGAAATATTATGGAACGAGATGGATTTTGAAGAATTGTCCATTTGATATAATTATGATATTTTCTCCCCGCATTTGAGAAAAACAACAATAAATTTTGGTGCACACACCTAAAAGTAATTTCGGTGCATAATGTATAGATCATCGCACCGATGCATTTTTGGTAATGCGCACCGGTGCCATTTTTATACATAGACGCACCGGTGACGAATAACCGCAAATAAAAAAAACACAAATCTATTTTCTTTAAGTGAAAAAAAAAGTGGTAAATTAAAAAATGGGTGGAAAAATATTTTCGAAAACCTAATTTCATAAAACATTTCTTTAAATACTAAACACTTTTCATTATTTCACTATTTTTGCAAACAAATTCAGCCAGAGATTTACGGGAGACATACTCGGAGAAAACAAAGCACGAGAGCACTGTTGAGCAGGGAAATACGTTCGAACAGAAGTATTCAGACAATCAAAATTCCAAACCTATGTTGATTCAAACCCTGTAGCATAGAATTTCAAACGATTTCGTGAATAAACTTTATTGTCTTTTTTTTTTACTTTTTCTATAGGTTTTCTTATGTATTAAAAGAAAAAAAATCAAAGTTTATTGTTTTTTTACTTTTTTTCTGCAGTTTTTTTTATGCAGCAAAAGAACAAAATCAAAGGTATTGTTTTTTTTTACTTTTTCTGTAGTTTTTTTAAATTTTTCTGCAGTTTTCAGAAACAAAAAAAAATAAAAAAAAAATAAAAAAAATCTATTTTTAGAAACAAACCCTATATTCTTTTTGTTTCTTCCCTTTCTTCTCCCTCTTTCTGTGATTTTCGAATTAGGGCTTTTTAATTTAAATTTATAGGGTTTGTATTGCTAAATATAGGCATAAAACATCCAACCCATGGGACGACTTGCATAGTTGGATCCCAATCCATGTCAACCCTTGCGTTAATTTTAAAAAAAAAAACATATTTTTTTTATTGGTGCGCCCGACGTAACCTAGCGCACTGATGCGCTATATTATCCCAGCGTACAACGAAAGTACTGCGATAAAAAATAATTTTTTTTTTTTATCAGTGTGCCATATGTAAAATATCGCACCGGTGCACTATTTCATTATCGTGCACCGCGAACGTGTTGTTTCACACAAAAAAAATCTATTTTAGAAACAGACCCTACATTCTTTTTGTTTATGCCCTTTCTTCTCCCTCTTTCTGTGATTTCAAAATTAGGGCTTTTCAATTATAGGGTTTGTATCGCTAAATATAAGCCAAAGACATCCAACCCATGGGACAACTTGCATAGTCAGATCCCAATCCATGTCGGCCCTTACGTAAATTTAAAAAAATATATATATTTTTCTCATCAGTGCACCCTAAGTAACTGAGCACACCGGGGCACTGTATTATCCCACCGCATCGTGAAAGTACTGTGATAAGAAATTTAAAAATATATATTTTTTTCTCAGTGTGCCATATGTAAAATATGCCACTGGTGCGCTATTTCATAATGGTGGACCGCGAGCATTCTGTTTCACACAAAAAAATAAAATCCATTTTAGAAACAAACCCTACATTCTTTTTGTTTTTGCCCTTTCTTCTCGCTCTTTCTATGATTTCAGAATTAGGGATTTTCAAATTATATTTGTAGGGTTTGTATTGATAAATATAGACCTAATACATCCAACCGACAGGATGATTTTCATAGTCAGATCCCAATCCATGTCAGCCCTTGCATGAATTGAAAAAAAATAAATAAAAAAAAATTCATCTGTGCGCCTGGCGTAATCTAGTGCATTGGTGCATTGTATTGTATAAGTGCACCACAAAAGTATGGTGAAAAAAAATTTAAAAACAATTTTTTTTTATCAGTGCACCATATGTAAAATATGGCACCGGTTTATGCTACAAAAACTAACACTGGAAGATTTTTATTATTTTATTTGTGTTAATCATTTCGGTGGTTAACATGTAACGCACTGGTGCTCCTTGTTGACATAGAGCACTGTATGATCTATTATACTTGTTGTGTGGTGTGTTTATAAGACCCCCACGCATCGGTGTTGGTGCATACACCATGAATGGTGCACCGGTTTCTTGAGATTTTTTTTATTTTACCTGAGAAGTTGACAATTTATTTATAAATATATTAATGAATGATGATGGTACATGTTTGAGATTGATAAAGAAATTACTAACAAGAGATCAAGTAACAAAAATACTGATAACACATCAAGAAAAGGAAAAAAGGCAAGTCCTTTGTAAATTCTTTACAAAAAATATCATTTTTGAACTGTATGTAATTTTAACTAATATGTGGACAAGCTGAACTAAAACTCAGTGAAATGTTCTCTGAAGCACTCTGCTAGGGTTTATTTTTCTCTGCAACAGCGCTGCCACAAATGACAAAGGAAGGAAAGCAAAGCTACATGCATCCTGCCAAGTAAACTACCAGTGTCCTGTGCACGAGCCATGGCAGCTGCTGCAAGGGGAGGCAGTTCGCCTCCCCCTACGAACGAAGGGAAAAATGACATCTCAATGAATCAAACCCAAATGCATTCAGAAAATGAAGGCACAGATCAGTAGAATGAAGTACCACAGGTGCATGCCTCAGCAAAGACCTTGGAAACACTTGCATCGATCTCAGCAACTTGCAAACCTATCGCGACTGAAAGACCCAAAATCGACCTGCCCAGTCACCGCATAAACGCACAAATCCAGTACATGAAAGATCATGCCCTTATCAGAAATTTCATTGGCTTTTGTCCAATAGAGAAGGCCCTACAAGGATGGATCGTCATGAAATGGACACCCAAGGGTCATGTTACCCTACAGCTAGGGCCAAAGGGTTTCTTCAATGCTATGTTCAACTACATAGAGGACCGAAACAAAGTGCTGGATGAGGGGCCTTACTTCTTCAACTCTGCTGGCTTATACTTGAGAGATTGGATTGAAAGATTCAACCCGGACAAGGAAAACTTCAAATGGGCTCCGGTATGGATACATTTGTACTCGCTTCTGCTTGAATACTGGGATGAGGAATCACTCGCAACCATAGGAAAAGGGTTGGGTGAATTCATCAAGATAGCGGAAGAGACCAAGCTCCGCAGATATACCTCCTATGCACACATATGTGTATACATTCACCTTGAAAAAGCTCTCCCGGATACGGTAAGTATATTCCATGACGATTTTGAATGGATTCAGCCCATTGATTATGAACATGTTCCTTTTCGTTGTCGTAGGTGTCATGCCCATGGGCATATTTTTAGAGACTGCCCTCTGAATATCCCTACCAAAAACAAAGAAGCTAAAGACAATTCAGAAACTGATGGATTCACCAAGGTGACTAACCACAAAAGGCATAACAAAAAGCCTCCTTCAGCTGGCAAAAAATCCCAATCTCAAGCCAATACCCCCTCCACTAGCAATCACTTTGATCTCTTGTCCCAGCTAGACTCTGCAGCTAACTCTCAACCAATCCCCTTGGACCCTTCTTCCAAGCCCTCATCATCCACTCTTAATCCAGATTCATCCAACCCTAAACCTAGCCCTCAAGCTCTACCCAATATGGAAGCCATGGGTAATAAGTCTCTTTCAGAAACCAAGCAAGTCATTTGGAAGCAAAACAAGATGGACATAGACAGTTTTCTACTTGATCCCAACCTCTCCAAAAAGGATAGCCCTGAGGGCAGCCAGCCAAGCCTCATGGATGAAGACTCTGAAAGCTTTGACCTAGGTAGGCTGGATCTTATGGGTTTGGAGGATGCTTGCAGATGAAAGGATTTTGACACAATCAATCCTAAACAGATAGAAAACCTAGAAGTAGTCCTAGCCCGTGCACAGCAACAAAAGAAGCTGGGCATCCAATCAGGAAGTCGCTGGGATGGACTAAAGATTGCAAAGGAATCCAAAAAAAGAGATAGAAAACTAGATTGGAAATGTACCATCACTTTAGGGGAGATGCTGGTGGAGTCAGGGAGATACCCCAAGTTGACAAGGTTCTTTAAGCTGCTCTCCGACAGTTCCTCATGAAGCTCATCTCATGGAATCTAAGAGGGCTTAATGGCCCGCGAAAACACATAATGCTTAAAAACATGATTCAGCAAGAAAGACCTAAAATCATTTTTCTTCAAGAAACAAAATGTAATAGCATTTCTCTTGGCACAATCATAAATAAAGTATGGCCAGGATGTTATTCAATAGCGGTTGATGCCTCAGGCTCTTTAGGAGGCTTAGCTATAGTGTGGGAAACTCAAATGATCTCACTCACAGACTATCATGCCTCGCATAAGCTCATACAGGAAATTTTTCACCTGATAGGAATGGATATTCATGGGCACCTCTCAAATTTCTATTTTCCTCAAGACTCAGAAAGCAAGATAGCGCTCCTAAACACCATGGAGGTTCTTAACTCTAACAGAACTCATCCCCTGTGGATAATAGGAGGGGACTTCAACATGATCACCAAGTTAGAAGAAAAATTAGGAGGACGACCAAGACTGGAGCTTGAAAGCGCCAATTTCAAAGAGTTCATCAATCACAGCTAGCTAATAGACCTACCTTTCTCCAATGGCATGTACACCTGGAATAACAAAAGAGCCAGGAATCAGCAAACAGCATCCAAGTTGGACCATTTCTTAATATCAGATAATGCCATACATATGGGGGAAGACATTTTTGCTTCGATTCTACCCATCACGGGCTCAGACCACTGGCCTATCTCTCTTCAATGGCAGAGACCCTGCAATCTATCCAAGCAACCCTTCAGGTTCGAAGCTTTTTGGCTGGATCACCCTAATTTCAAAACTTTGGTTCATACAGTTGGAAGAACTTTGCTCTGCCAGCTGGGTCGAAAATTTTTCACTTCCAGCAAAAACGTAGACACCTCAAATCCCATATCAAAGCCTGGAACCACTCTGGTTTTGGAAACATCTTCCAGGAGAAATAACGACTGGAACACAACATGGCTGAGATTCAACAGGAAATCATCAACAGCGGAAGAATGAAACTCCTGGCTACTCAAGAACATAGACTCTAGGAGTAGCTTGACGAGAGAAAGAAACAAGAAGAAGTTCTCTGGAGGAAAAAGTATAGAATTTGATGGTTAAAGGAAGGCGAAAGAAACATAAAATTCTTTCATCGTTCCACAATCCAAAGAAGAATGAACAACCACATTAGCCACATCACCAACCAGCAAGGGGACCGGCTGGAAAAACATGAAGACATCGAACAAGCACTTCTGGAGCACTTCAAGAATGTCCATCAAGAAACTTTCGTTGATCAGATTCCAACAATTAGAAATATTACATAGCATATCCCCAAACTAATCATGGAGGAGCACAACAAAATGTTACTGCAACCAATCATGCTCCAGGAGGTTGAAACAACTATGACCCAATTCAAGGAAGGAAAAGCTCTGGGTCCGGATGGCTTGACCTCAAACTTCTTCCACCATTTCTGGGATATAGTTAAGCTTGAAGTGTGGCAACTTGTGGAGCAATCTAGATCCATGCATTTGCTGCTCCCCTCTCTCAACGCTACATTCTTAGCTCTAGTGTCAAAGGAAGACCAGCCAAGCACACCGGACAAATTCTGCCCCATAGCTCTCTGTAACATCATCTACAAAGTGATCTCGAAATTCATAGCCAATCGACTCAAACCGCTACTCCCATTGCTTATATCACCAGAACAAACTGGCTATGTGGAGGGTTGAAAAATTCTATACGGGATCATACTCACGCATGAAGTCATCCACTCCTTAAAAATCAGCAAAAAGGCAGGTATGCTTCTTAAAATTGATCTATCAAAAGCTTTTGATAAATTAAGCTGGAACTACATCCACCAGATCTTGGGGGCTTTTGGCTTTAGTCAAATGTGGATAATATGGGTTATGAACTTAATTTATTCTACCTTTTCATCCATCTTAGTTAATGGAATACCCTCCCAACCATTTTCTCCTTCAAGAGGCATCAGACAAGCCAACCCTCTATCACCTTTTCTCTTTGTTCTCATGGCTAAAGGTCTGGGAAGGCTACTCCAGCATGCTCTTCAAACTCAGAATTTGAAAGGTATCTCCCTTCATGGGCACCCAGCTACCACACATCAAAAATTCGTGGACGATAACATGCTATTTGGCCACCCCTCTGTGCAAGAAGCCCTTGCCTTAAAATCCATCCTGAACCTTTTTTCTGAGGCCTCTGGAACCTCCATAAACGCTTCCAAATCCCAGATTTTCTTTTTTAACACCTCTGCCCAAACCCAAGCCAATATTGCTCGCATTCTTGGATTCACCATAGCTTCCCTCCCTGCCAAATATCTAGGAGCTCCACTCATTGACTCCGCCATCAAACACTCTTCATGGAATCAACTTCTCAAAAAACTGGAAACCCACCTATCCTCTTGGACCTTTAAATCTCTCAACATGGCTAGTCAATTAATTCTCATCAAAGCCTTCCTGCAATCTATGCCTCTCTACTTATTCTCGGTTTTAGCAGCGCCAAAGTGGGTTCTCAAACAGATAAGACCTTTGCAACACAACTTCTTATGGGGCTCCTTTGGGCACAATCGCAAATGGGCCTTAGTCAAGTGGAGCACAGTCTACACTCCTAAAGTTGTAGGAGGACTTGGACTCAGAGATCCCACCCACAACAATAGTGTGATGGGAACAAAAATTTGGTGGAAATGGATGACAACGCCACATACCCCTTGGGCTAAACTATGGACAGCTAAATATGCAAACAACAGACCTCCAGAGGAACAAATCAGGCTCTCACCGGAAGACACAGGCTCACTAATTTGGAACGCTGCCAAACAACACAGTGCACTAATACAACAACATAGTTTTTGGGAAATCCACAATGGAGGAATGGCAAGGTTTTGGGCATATTCATGGCAACAAAGACCCAAAATTATTGACATTCTAAATCCCCACAACTTGGATATTCTGACCATAAATCTTGAAGACAAGGTGCACCAGCATTGGCTTCCTAGAAATGACAATGGGTTCAGGCAATGGAGATGCACTGATCAAGAGGCCCCACAGGCACAGGTCGACTCCTGGAATGCTCTCAACTCATAACTTCATCAAAGAAAGATCATATGTTCGGAGCACTTAGATATCCTTAGATGGGGCTACACTCCAAAACGTATGTTCACTACAAAAGAGGCATATACCCTAATGCATCTGATCCCTGAAGCTCTTGAGCCTTTGTGGCTTTGCATTTGGTCCCCCAGGATTTGGCCTAAAGTCTCAACTTTATTATGGCTACTTAGCCACAAGAGGATTCTTACTTGGGATAATCTCATCAAACGGGGCTTTATGGGTCCCTCTCGCTATCCCAATTGCAATCAAAACAATGAGACAATACAACACCTAATGGTCTCCTGCACTCTTGTCAACCTTCTATGGGAAAATATAAGCTTTCACTGCCAACGAAGCAAACCTTCTGGAGACATTCTCAACACCATTCGCAATTGGCCAACGACCCCTTACAGCAGTGCTCTCCTCAATGCTCTTTGGCATCTTATTCCAGGCCTTCTACTATGGAATGTTTGGAAAGAGAGAAACAAAGGAATATTTAGGAACCAGAGAACATATTTAGAAACAATATGGGTCCTATTATGCAATAATCTCCAAGAATCCTTGGCCGTTCAAGCCTGGAAGGACGAAGACCTCCCTTCAAAGCCTCAGGAAAAAGAAATTTGGGAAAACTGGCATCTCAAGATCCCTCACAGCTCGACCAACAATGCCACAAGCTCTTTGAAAGCCCCAACTCATTGGTCTCCTCCCCCTCCTAGGATATTCAAGCTTAAATTTGATGGTGCTTCAAAGGGAAATCCCAGACAAGCAAATTTTGGGGGTATCTTTAGAGACTCTCAAGGCACTCCCATTTCTATTTATCATGGTTCAATTGGTTGGGACACCAATAAATCTGTTGAATTGGAAGGTTTGTGGCAAGGTTTATGCTTAATCCAGCAACATAACCTCTTCCCCATTATCATTGAAGGCGACTCTTAGGTGTTAATCAATATGGCTAACCAACTTCTATGGGGAACCACTACTACCAAGGTTACTACCAGCTGGAGACTGGCAGCACGGATTGAGTTGATAGAAATATGGCTCAAGACCTATAAGGTTGTCTCGTTCACTCATATCAAACGGGATGGCAACAAAGTTGCAGATTTCCTGGCTAATATAGGAGTTGAAAGCACCAACACTCTCAAACAAGGCCCCCTTGAGATCCTCCATGAGAGTGCTCTCTTGTAGATCTGCACCACTCTGGTGCACAAAGATAAGGCAGTTCCAGATGTGGATGATCAGAGGCATTGATGGAATGTACGTTCCAAGAGCGGGTGCGTGGTGTGGCCACATGGCCACCCACCTGTGCATTTACTCCACCATTTATGAATCCAACCATCACATTAATGATGCCAGCCCATGCATTGATCCTCACAATCGAACGAAACATTCACCCCATCGCTATTTTGTCCCATGTCTCTGGTCTAATATGCAGATGGCTCATTCCACCTCTGCCCATGTTCACCTTGCTCATTGTTCTCTAGCTCCTCAAAGCTGTTGCTGCCCCCTTGCATGTGCTGAGCCAAGCGCTCGTAGGCACACTGGGAGGCACTGCTTGCTACTTGGATGCCTGGAAACTTTGTCGGATTATCACTTCTCTCAGACTGATTTTTGTCTCAAAGCCCATCATTCCAGTCACAGGAGTGACATTCCATTGTCTCTCACTCAAAATCTCCATTTCTCTCCCATCCATCTCAGCAACCTTCACCCAATTTCAAAAATGCCTCGCATTAGGCACAGAATACGAAGTCATAGAAGGAGCTCTCGTGGCTAGGAAATTCACCCCCAGTCCTCTTCTCAAACAGATACTCTGCATGTAAATGTTGCTTGTGGCCATACCCCTGAAACTCGAAGCAAAAGAGGGTGAGCTAGCCAAGAGGGGCTGGTGCACTCCACCCATGGCTCTCCCCCTCTCCACTTCGCCTCCACCTCGCAGCCTGTCCCCCACTCCGCTGCTCCCCCTGTTACCTTCCGCCACACATCTCAGTGAGCCGAATTTCAATTTGTATGCTCCATGGAATGCCCAGTCCTCACTTCCTTTATCATTGTCTCTCTCCAAGAAGAAGATGCCAGCTCTAAGCCCCCAGACATTCCTGCCCCTCAGCCCCCTTCGGCTCATGACAGGACTGTTAGTGAGAATGTCGACCAGGAACTGACTCGGGAAGGAAAAGCTAAGGAACAGGATAAGGATGCGCCCGTTACAGCCACCTGCGCCACCACCAATGAGGATGATAGCAGCAGTGTGGAGTACCACTATCGTGTCGTGGAAGAACCTTCCCTGCTTGCAGATGTCCAGTGATTACTGCCATCATATCTGGAACACTGCAATTTTTCCCGGGTGCATTAGGAGGTCTTATGCATTTTTGTTTAATTCTCTTCTGTTGAACATCAAAAACATTGCTAAGGTTTGTCAAGGTTTTGATTTCATGGTCCTATCTGTTACTTTTTTCTTATGTAATGCCAGTTTCCCCAGCGAGGGTGGCATAATCTATGTCTATGGGACTGGTTTCCCCTACTGGGGTAGTCCAAAAACATGCTTTTTGAGTGTCAAACGTAGCCTTCAGGCTTGTTTAGCTGAAGTTGTGGTCGCCATGTACTAATATGTTATATAAATAGAATTAGCATTATTCAAAAAAAAAATGTATTGTTTAACTAATATGTATTGTTTGTTGTGTATCATGCAAAGCCACAAAATGATGAATTTCGATAAGATTATTTCTAATCTAGGACCATAAGAGCGTAAAAGCTTGATGGAAAAATTGCAAAATGATGAATGAGGTGAATGAAAAATACTATCGATCCAATATGAGTTTCTTTTTTCAATTTTCATTAATAATATAATTAAAATTATTAAAGATATGTGTCAAACAGTCTATTAATTCACAACTTTTTAATGTTCTACAGGGACCAATAACTTAGAAAATAAATGTTGTTCTAAGAAAATAAAAAAAATAGAACATGCAAATGAAAATGAATTACTCCTTAGCTCATCTGGAGTGGTGCTGGAGGTTAACGAAAGGGTGAAAATATTTTACAAAAGTTTGAGGGAACTAGTGGAACGAATTTATAGACCTTCTTTCCACTTACAATACAAAAACCAATCCAATGATTCCAAGAACCAAATTTTATCTAAACTACAGGAAGAGTTTCCAGAGAATTGGTCAATGAGACATGTCAGACTTTTAATAGCGAAAAACGTACAACAACAAAAAAGAAGGAATGAAAAAGTAATATTCCTTTAAATGTTTGTCTAGAATTATTTATAAATATCACTTTTTTTATATTTACTTTTCATATATCAATATAAAAATTAAATAGTTTATGAAAATCTCAAAAGATGAATGAGCTGATATCAGAAATATGCCAGTAGGAATGTCCAAAAAGGTGTACAAGGAGATGGTCAAAGAAATGTACAAAATTGCATCACAGGAGGAGCCATCTCAACAACAACGTGCTTCAAATGTAATATGTAATCATTGAATTTTTCAATCATTAGGTACAAAAAATAAACAATTTAGTATTAAATATTAATTTTCAAGTATTTTCTTGTAGAAAAGAAAAGAAAATGGAACCCATTGAGCACATAAAACAGGACGACAAGGAAGAAAAGGGTTAATATCTAAGTTTTTAAGTAATTGCTACTTCCTTTTAACAACTTAACTAGATTTCATTTTTGTATTTTTTAAGTTGTTTTACAAAAATCATCATTGAATGTCTTCAAATAGGTGCTAACATACAAAGAAGAACCATCAGAGGAATTGATCTAAATTGGGTTAAATATGGATTGTGAGTATATGTTGGCATATTAGAACTTAATTGTGGAATTTGTAAGCATTTACCAATCTTGTTTTACTTAGCTCCATCTATAATTAATAGAAAAGAAAAAAAAATTATATTAAATATATGATTTATTATGGGGTATAAAACATGCAGGGAACAAAGTATGGAACTGTGCCAAAAGATGAAATATTGATTAAATATGGCATGTTACATGGTTTTGAAAGAATGTGTATAGTTTATGATTCAATTGTTGCAATGGTACGTCATTTCTTTTCGATTTACATTGATGTATATTATTTAATATTGAAATTTTCATTATTCTCACCAATGTATATACACTCATTACAGTTTATTTTTATGTTTGTATATGGAAGGTGAAGAAGAAGAAAAGAATCAATACCGTGAACAAAACATTCCTGAAAATAACCCAAGTCATGGAAGTAGCTCTAGCAGTGACAACAGTTCAAGCGAAGAATGATGATCACTATGTTTGGATATCAAAGCAAGGCATTGTATTTTTGGAAATATTATCCTATGAAATTAGACATTTTGTTTAATGTAATGGACATAATATCCCAATTGAAAGACAAAGGGATACCAATAACTGTCCCATTTTGTATGACAAAATATGTCTTTTATCTATATATATATATATATATATATATATATATATATATATATATATATATATATATGTATGTATGTATGTATGTATGTATGTATGTATGTATGTATGTATGTATGTATGTATGTATTTATGTATGTATGTATGTATGTATGTATGTATGTAATGTTTTAATTTATTCTATCGTTTTCTACATTGTCGCTGTGAAATATAACACCACTGATTAAATTTATGGATGATTAAATATTATAATGAAGAGAAGTGAAATTTGATGATATGATGTAACAAATTAATCCAAACATCATATTCAAACGCACTAATAAAAATTTAATTCATATGAATATTGTTATAAGATATATATGTGTCGACTTTTGATGAATAATGAATTTTCAAAATTCATAATAATTATGATATGATATAAAAAATTAATCCAAATATCACATTCAAATGCATTAATAAAAATTTAATTAATATGAATACTGTTATAAGAGGTGTCGACTTTTGATGAATAATTAATTTTAAAAAACCACAATAATTGCATTGTCACACGTCGATGTTTCTAAACAATAAAAAATGAAAATCGGTGTGTGTCAGTTACTGTATACCAGTGCATTTGTATTTTGAAGTGCACTAGTGCATTTCTACGACCTCTGGGCACTGCACAAATACCGATACTAATTATAAAAATTGGTGCATTTGTGTGATACTGCGCACCGATGTGTTTATGTGTCTATACACACAAGTGCATTTGTGTGACCTATGGGCACCGCACAAATATTGATACCAATTATAAATCTCGATGCATTTGTGTGATACTTTGCACCAGTGCATTTATGTGTCTATATGTATTGGTGCATTTGTACGACCTATGGGCACTGCACGAATACCGATACCAATTATAAATCTTAGTGCATTTGTGTGATACTGTGCACTGGTGCGTTTCTATATGTCTACACATCGGTGCATTGATACGACCTATGGGCACCGCAAAAATTCCAAGACCAATTAGAACGGCCCGATGCAATTTTATACCTTAACAGCTCGGTGCATTCTCCTTCGACCGGCCCAGGGCACCTTCTACATGTACCCACCGGTGCGTTAAAGCCCGAGTAGTGCACCGATGAAAAAAACATCCGTAATAACCTTCGGCCACCCATTGTTTTTTAGTTGAGTTGAATTTTCGTTAAAAGCTCCACTAAAACCTCCGTAACCATAAACATATGTTGAAAGTTTTTTTTTTTACAATTTTGGCCAATTTTATAACACTAAAAACCTCCTTTATAACCTCCGCTAGAGGGTCTTTTCCTTGTAGTGATTTGTCATGCAGAATATTGTGTAATTCCATATTTCCACATGCATATTAGTTTCCTTGCAAATGAAAAATAAAGCACCTTAGCCCACTTTTCCCTTGCAAGTGGGAGCCTACGAAATTAAGAATCTGAAGATTTTTGAAATTGAAGGTAACAATTTGGAAAACTTCTGGTTTGCTATTATGGAATTCCACCCGTATGATCCCAAAATCATTTTCAAGAAAAATTGTTCCATGATACATTTCAATTGGAAAAGTGGGACCTACTCTAGACCAAAGGAGGAAAATATTAAAAATTGTTATAATTCCTCTAGGCCCCATGCACCAGTCAGCCATGGAGGTCCATCACATGTGACTCAAGAATATGAAGCTACTCCAGAATCAGGGAAATCATAGATGTGTAACCCAATGAGCATAATGTATAAAAGGAAGGTTGCACATAGTCCAACAGAGGAGAAAACTCGTAAATTCAAAGTATATCTAACTATTTTTAAAGGGACTATGGAAGAAGAAACAATAAGAGGAAATAAAAGGGTTAAGAAGAGGAAAAGAGAGAGAAGGAAGAACAATAGAAGAAATAACAAGAGGAAAGGTAGATGTAAGAAAAATAAATGAGGAGAAAACTATAAGAAGAAACAATTCTAAATCAAGCTGAAGAAGAAGAGAAAAATTAGCTACAAGAGGAAGAAATCAAACAATAACAAGATAAATAACTTGCCCAGTGGATTGGATACTTAATAGTTATTCAATACATGGAATTATATTCAAAACAATAGAATCAATATGTTAATCTTATGCCTTTTATAGAACATATATTCACTCAGGCTCCCCCTCCTACAAATGGGGAAGCTCCCGATGATGAAGACAAAATTTATCCTCTTGATGATAGTCCAGTCATGGATATATGCAACTTAACTTATGATGAGATTTAGAAGAAAATTGTGTAATGAGGAAAGAATCATTTTCTAGGTGGTCTCACACATCCTGCTTTCATAAAGGAGAAGATGATTGTAATGTACACTAGAAAGAATCTAGAAGTTATTGTCACAAATATCTTAGCCTTTGTAAGAGATTCTAAGGAAAACACAAAATATTTAATGATCGAGAATAGAAAAAGGGCGAAGAATTTGGAAGCTGCGAGACAACAGATAGAAAAAGTCAACACAGATGTTTAGAAGCTAGCTACCACACAGGTGTACTTAGAAGAGCTTCTTGAAGAAATACTTGGTGAAGTACTAGCATTGGGAGAAACCATGAGGAACATCTATGAGGAGTTGGTAACCATGCACAAAGCCATTGTCCCCATGCATGACATGTAGAAGAAATCAAGAGATAACATAAATTCTCTCAAAGTTTTTCATGCAACTACCACTGTAGTGCATGAATGGGGAATGAAGTACAAAGGTACATCACCTGAGTTGGTTAAGAAAACAAGACAACAAGTTGAGTTGGAAAAAGATGAAGTCTAGATGCTTAAACAA
Organism: Pinus albicaulis; assembly: GCA_034641835.2. Lineage (NCBI taxonomy): Eukaryota > Viridiplantae > Streptophyta > Pinopsida > Pinales > Pinaceae > Pinus > Pinus albicaulis. The sequence continues at coordinate 940,406,885 of CM076584.1, read as the reverse complement.
AGAAACAAATAGATCAACTCTTTCATAGCCAAGATCTTGTCCTCTTATGCATGGTTGTACAATAGTGCAGATTCTATGGTGAAATCTCATAAAATTCCTTCAGTTGGGACATTCTCAAAATAAAAACGTATAAATGTGTTCACATGGGAAGTCTCAGAATACTTGGATCATTTTAGGCGGATTGCTGCAAAAGAGGAACTGGAAATCAAAAAACACAACATGCATAAGTATATTGGTGGCCCTACCAAGATCAATGCTATGTTTTTCTTATTAACTAAGGTAACATAATTTGGATCCAAAACTACATACCTAGATGCAATGGAAGCTAGAGTCCGCTTTTAGCTTAATACTCTTGCAAAGTTTGAGGATACCATCACACAATATAAAGCTTGGAATCACTATGTGACTGAAGATCTGGAGGTTGAAGTTGTTGAGCTAGAGTTTCCTCAAACTCAAACTTGATATGTTATTTTGTCTTATTAGGCTTGTTTTATTAGGATCTATCCATTATTTTCTCATATGGGTATTTGCAATATTGTATTTGAAATAAATATGTAAGTGGTAGTCCAAGTGTTAATTGTGGAATGTGAAAGGTCATTAGTTAGAAAAGGAAAAAGGAATTCAAAGAGTCATAAGGGGAGTCCAAAGGTCACAAAGGTAGATGGATGAGAATCTAATATGTTATAAATATATCCTCATAACTCATACAAAATTATTGGAATTTAAAATCTTGGGCTCTTTGTTTGGAGCCTTGGATTCTCCTATGTGGCATAGGAGGATTATATTTCTATTATCACAAAATTGGATTGGATAGGTTGCTAAACAAATAAATCTCATGTAACTATTTCAAACCAATATTTTGATTGAGGCTTAGCCTCCTCAACCTAAGAGGGCTCTCTCAAGGGTTAATGATTTTTGATAAAATATAGATGGCTAAATATATATGGGGTAATAATTAGATACATGATAAATGTAGGTTGAAAATCACATCAGCAAGTACACATTGGGCTTATGGAGTCAAAATAGTTTCTATAAACCAATAAATCTACTTAACGTGGAAGTTGAGGCATATCAGAGTTTTAGTCAAGAGATACACATGTGAAACTATAAAAAACACAGTGAGTTTATCTATATAGGAAGTCAGAGCATCAAAGATGAATTCTGAGTAACATAGACAAACACCACTGCAATAGAATAATAAAACATCCAATTAGAACAAGAAACCACTAAAACTCCTTCTCAATCTCAAGTTGGCTAAGTAGAAATCTCCATATTAGCTGAAAACCAGTCAATTACAATAAGCACAATCGTTTGCTAAAAATGTCCAACCCTTGGCATATTCAACTTCTTGATCTTTTATAGACCATTTACAACATGGGATAACCTTATCTTATGCTAGATACATCGAACTCCTGACTCTTGACACCTTTCCTAACCATATGACATGGTATTTATTACAAAAAGACAGCTAATCTACTAAACAATCCTATTACAAATAGGATTCAAACTCTTAATCACTTATCTATAACAACCTTATCTTAATTAAATTACATCATTTTCCAGATGTATTAACACATAGTCGAATCTAGATGATAAGCTTCAAATCTTTATGACGATAATGCTGACCTCCATCAAAGTAGGAAACAATCCCCTGTTTTCTAGGCATAGGGTCCTTTGCAATTCTTGAAACATTTTGGTCATCATGAACTCATTATTTCAAGGTCCTTTGCTGTTAGAAATTGAAGTAACACCTGCCAAAATCCTCCCTAAGCTCCATTTGTCCAAAACCATTTTCAAACTGTTCAAATGAGCTGTATTAGATTGCGCTACGAAAAAAACATAGTTTCATCGCGCCTTTCGTAGCACTACTCTTTTACCCTTTTTTCTTCAAAATATTGACCTTTTTCCTCCAAAACTAACTTAATTATCTTTAAATACATCCTCCTCAGCATTTTTAGTTCTTGATTCATATTTTTACCCCTCAAAATTTGATGAAAAAGGGCAAGAAAAGTTGTCACAATAGTTTCATAGTACTTTTCTCCCATTTACACTATTTGTGCTATGAAACTGCTGAGTGGGCAATTTTTTCTAAATTTTTCCAAAATGAAAATTTCAAATGTACCAAAACTTAAAATAAAACTGATTCCATCATATAAAAAATCCATATGAACTGAAAACACAGTCATTTCAGCCTTCAGCAGGTCCATTCTTCATTTTCACTTGATTTAGCTTTTAACTCTTCAATGATTGTCATTTTAACACCTTTGTTCTTTAACTCATCCTGAATCAATTTTAGTTGTTGCTCCAAGTCCTCCACTTGATATTTAAGTCTCTTGTTACTAGCTCTCAAGTGAGTATTTATTACTCTGATAAATTTGGCTTCCTTTATTGTTGGGACTGTCCATGTGAAAAACTGCTCTGCACTACTTGGAGTTTCAGAGATTGAACCAGTTTGACCTTCCCACAGTGCCTTCATTATTTTGAACTCTGCTTTCTCAATACTGTGCTTTCTAGCCCTCTTTCTCATCACAACAATTTCTTGGTTTTCCAACCTTAATTTATCCTCAACATGTTTAAACTTTGTCATTTCTTCTTTTCCCTTCTTTGTTCTGATGGCTGCATGCTTCACTGTAGGTGATGAGAGATCAACCACTTTTTCAGGGGCTTTAGCTGTCTCAATAGGTTCTTGAACTTCCTTTTTTCCTTCCTTGAGTTTCTTAGCATGTCTAGTTATAGGTTTTCTTGCTTGAAAGATTAAGGTTACATTTTCACCCTCAAACTCAAGCTTTTTTTGTAGACTTAGCCTTTTTCTGTTTATGCTCATCTTCTCCAATGAACTCAGCTTGAACAATTGGTGTCTCCTCTATGTCAATAGCATGCAGGATGTCATTTAAATTTCCCTTTATTATTGGGCTTTCCTCTATAGCTGTAGCAACTGTCTTTCCTTTTGATGCCACTTCTTGGGTTCTTGTCACTCTTTTGATTTCCTGCTTGCTGACAGCTTGTTTCTGCTTTGCCTCTTTGAAAATATTTGACCTCTATTTTGCAGGTGATGGAGTTGGTGTATCAAGCACTTGTGTCTGCTCTATCCTTTTCTCTACTTGTTTCCTTGGCTTTAGTTTTGCAAGTTCCTTTGGTTTTGCAACCATAGGTTGACTAGACTCTGCTAGTGGTGGTGATGGAGTTCCTTTAGTTTTAGGGTTTCTAGCAGGAGTTAGGGCTTCCAACTCAAAACCATTTATAAACAAAAAGGATGAACAATCCCTGCCTATCTTCTGAAGCTCATTCAAAATCAATAACTTCATCAAACCATGATGAAACAAGGATGTTTCACAACCTTCAGATTTGGCTTGTACTTTATCAACCATTTTTGCAAGACTCCTATGCAGATAAAAAAGAAAATCGAGTGAAATCTTACCAGTGAAATGCAAAAGCAGCTTGAAATGATATGTGTAAACCTTATGATATCTGCCTTCACATGTAAAATATCTCTGAATGTTGAGCAACAACTTTTCATAAGTGTCTTTGATGCAGCTTCTAGGGATAGCATTATTGAGGTCCATATCTTCATACTCAGGTTTCATAAACTCTTTACATTTCTCCATATCAATTTTGAAACCTTTAAACCAAGTTTCTTGACCTCTTGGTATCTCTGTGACAACAACAATAATCTCTGGTGAAATTGACACACTTAGCATCCCAACCTTGGTAGTTGTTTCATTGAAGTTCAAGGAAAATTCTTTGGAAACCTGTGTGTGGCAACCCTGCAATGTTTCACAAAACCAAAGACAACCTACTCTGCTGAATGCCTCCATCACTATTGGGTCTTCAATTATGGTCTTCATATCTTTAGGCTTATGTCTCAAGCATTGTCCCCCTGTGTGGAATTTCTTTTCCTCTACCATGCTTCACAAAAAACCTGTCAGCCTCGCTTGATTAGTTTATATCAGCCTCGCTTGATTAATATGTAGAAAACCTTTGTATGGAACAACCACAGGTTTGGCTTGATACTTCAGAGCTTAGACACTCAAATGGAGGAAAGGAAATGAGAATGACCAATTAGGCAAGATTTTGAATTTAAAATTTCATGTCATAGCTAAATGATGCCTCATTCATACCCTATCATGACCATGATGACTACAATGTGGGTAAGTACACTGAATCTCATCATTAACTGACTCATCATTCCATTAACCTACCATTTTCCAACGGATTCTGACATATTTCAGCTCATATGACAAGACAGTTTAGCAACCACGCTTTCATAGAGCCGACAGTGTATTTTTCCTTGTTTGTGCTACAAAAATATCAGCGTTTTCATAGCACAAATATACTTTTTGAACTAGTGGCGCTACAAAAATGAGGTTTCTTGGCTAATTGCATATTTTTGGCCCGAAAATTTAGGAAATGAACCACAAATAGAAATTACGGATATTTGATAATGAATAGACCTTAAAAAATACTTTATTTGAACTTAAGGATGATCCATAAACTCTAAAATATAAAACCTACCCTTGATCAAAATCCTAAGTTGACTTCTAAACCCAATTTTTTAATCATGATCAAAAACTGACTTGACATAATGATGTTTTGAAAATTTTTGGGTGATAACACTTTCTTTGGAGAATCAAGCATTGGCGTCATGTTCCACTATTGGTCCTAGTGTCTTGTCAGTTGTAAATGTATGTATGGAACTTGTACTTCTAATAAAAGCTTAGAGTTGGCATGCCTTCATGTATATGTCTTGGATCTAATAAGACTATTCTTGTTATGTTTGCAATATGTGTTATCTCATTTATGCTAATGATTATTAGGTAATTCATTTTCTTTATTATGAATCATGTTGAATGTGTGTTATGCTATTTCAATCATTGTTATCTTGTGAACTATTTTGCAGGTTAATTATTGATTGTGTGTCTCTTTTAAGCTATGTACTATTACATGCTTCTAAGGGGCTCACTTTTTATATGTTTGATGTGAGAGAACTTCTCATGCATTACACTTAACACTTCACAACGTTCATCCAATTGTTTTCACCAAAGTCATGTATATAGAATTCTATGTGTTTATCATAGCCAAGGCACATTATTAAATCCAAACACTTCGACAATCAGTTGTATTCCTTCTCTCTAATATTTTTTAACTTTAATATATAGTTAAAAGATAATCAAATTAAATTAAAAAATAAAATAATAATTAATTAATTAAATTAAATTAAATTAAATGAGTAGCCTATTATATAATCTCATTATATAAGATTATCATTGTCAATTTTACTTATTTTTCTAGTCGGCTCTTCATTTCCTCTTTCTCTCCATTCCTTCACCCTATATTTATACTCTCTGATTTCCTCTCTTCTTGACAGGATTTGTCTTGATGATGAGTCTTTTTCTAGAATCGAAACGTAGATAGAAAATGTAGATTGTGGAACATCTACAATCGAACAATTGCTTGATATCAATCTGTAATCATCTATGATTATGAGAGAAGAGGGTCAAGAATGTGAAGGTCTCTGGCATGGATTCGAACTCAGTGCATGATGGCATACTTATCAAAATCCAACTTTTGAGCCTCGCCATTATGGTCGAGGAGTGCCCCTAGCAACCTTCTTTGTTATAGGCTACAAATCTACGACAGCGCCACTGGAAAACAGAATTTCATGAAGTCACTAGATTTAAACCTTAACGAACCAAAATTCACAGATGGCCTTCTTCTGACATGGCCAAACACCCTTTTGAAACTTGTTATTTGATGTTTTCTAGCCAACCTCCAACGTCTGTTGGGAATAAGGATATGGCATTTGTTCGCTCCATATGGAGATCATTAGAAGCCAATTAGAAAAAATATGTGCCATACAACTTCTCAATTCCAAAATGATCGATTCCTTTAGGCGGATGAGAGAGGAAGAGGCATTTGTCACGATATGCTCCATTTGGTAGAAGAGAAAGAGCGACACAGTTATAGTTATTACAGAATCTCGAGAGCACAATCCAAACATTAAGACAAAGTCACAAACCAGGGAATGAAGCTGTAAAATCTAAATAAAACATTAATTATATTTTTCCCATTGTATACTGCTAATTGAATTGAATCGTGGATGACGCAAAGAACTTACAAGTTCAATGGTGACTTCTCGGTCTATTTGGTCATTGGTGCCTGTAAATCACCCTAAAAATGAGTTAAATTTCCCAAGTCTATCATATTAAACCCTATAAAATCAGTGAAACAATGAATCCTCAAATGAGGAAAAAAAAGATGGAGCAAAACCTAAGTAGATCTCGGCGAAGGAGCTGCTGCCAAATTTGTGCACTAGTTTATACTTATTTCCTTCCTACTCGTGACTCCATGTTACATATTCTAATGAATGAAAACAAACCTTAAAAACTTCAGAGGAAGCTTCTTGCAAGATGCGATATGGGTTTCGAGAGAGGTAGTTATTATTAACTATTAGTTGAATATTAACTTAAAACTATTATTAATTATTAATTATTAATTGAATATAATCTTATCGCTGACTATTGTTCAATCATCTAACATTAAATCTAAAGAGAGTGGTGCAAAGTGGCACCTAGGGAAATTGTTTTCAGAAAAAAAACATCTTATGAGGTAAATATATTATTAAATATATTAATGAAACCAAGTATAAAAATAAAACCTAAATGATAAAGTTAAAATTCAACAAAGGCTATTTTTTATAAAGGGAAAATTGGTTTTTAATAAATACTAAAGACTCTGTTAATACATATATAATTATTCAATTTAAAGACTATTATTTAATATTCCAAATGTATTGTTAATATTATGTGAATTCATGAAGATGATACTTTTAGAGAAAAACATATTAGTTTTCACTGAAGGAAAGGTTTCTCATATTGCAATTTGAAGTAAGAAGAAGACTTAAGATATCAAGATTTTTTTTTTTATATAAAATTACAAATAATAAATTTCCATAAATTAAAATTAATTTTATGTAAATTTAATTAAGTATACTTATCACCTTTATAAATATACAAAATACAAAGTACTTAAAAGAGTTAGATTACACCATGTTTACAAAACAAAAATCATACACAAATCTTTATTAAACTCAAAAAAAAAAAACTATAAATTCATTTTACCTTTAATAAATATGGAACCAAGTCTTGTAAGGAAAATTATAACATGCTGAAATTTAAAATAAAAAAATTATAAAGACTAGTGTTTACGATGATATAATAATTAAAATCTTATTATGTAAAAAGTGATATTACATAACTAATTTATACATTTCATCTTATTATATAAAATAAATATTCAAATTCTTGTTCATATTTATTCCTTTCATTTATTTTTTTTCATCTCAACCCTCCCAAGTTAGGTTGAAAAGCGATTCCATACCAGCACAAAAAGAAGCTGGAGAACGACTCGAAATCCTGGCTTGTCTGTACAATGGGAAATCCATTAATAGTTTAACCAATGGTTGTACAATTGTGACGCAGCTCAGCGTTAACAAAGTGGGGACGACTCGAAATCCTGGCTTGTCTGTACAATGGGATATCCATTAATAGTTTAACCAATCGTTGTTCAATTGTGACGCAGCTCAGCGTTAACAAAGTGGGGATTCGATCCAAAACTCTTGTGAAAGTGTGTTCAGTTGATCAGTTCTAAAAGAGGATAATTCGCCATGCTTTTGTCGCTGAAATCGAACACCATTCTCATCATGTCAAACTCGTTTCTATTGTGATCATTGCTAAACACTATTTTATTAATTCTCAAATAAAATACCATTTGAATTTGATATCCAATGCAAGCCTTGTGGCTAAAGGGCCCAATGAAAATAAATACACACCCCTAGTCGCCATCGTAGACTTATCCTGCCCCCAACTTGGAGTGGGCCCTGATGCAACGGTGAGTTCGAAAATGACCCCACGCTGCTGATGGCCAACAATGCTACACAATGGCAATTCTAGCCCCAATTGGGATTTTAGAACATTACTTGCAAGCCACTGACATCATTTTGCATTAACATTAACACAGTGAGGGCACTTGCATTTGAATGGGTTGCTAAACCAATAGTAAGGTATGGGTTTCCTGGATTTGACGTAGAAAATAAACGCGTAGTTTACGGAGGCCGCGTTTTGACCCAGAATCTGGTAACGATTTCCAGAAAATCTGGCAAACATTTGCCCAGAAACTTGTTTACAATTGTTAAACATTAGTATTTTGAGTGCCTCAGGGGTTTTTGATAGTGTTGAATCCATTTCCACTATCAAAAATGGATTCCAAGCACTGCAACTACCTGATTTTTTAAAATTTAGTTGACTGAATTCGGGCAGATTTCTGTTGTCCGGGCCAAAACGCGACCTCGGTAGACAACTCCGAAAATAAAACCAAAATAGACACAAATGAAAGATGTAGCTGTAATGCCTCATTAAAGCCAAAATAGAATTAGAATAAAACAAAAAAAACAGACAATAGAATTAGAATAAAACAAAGGAGGATGAGACATTGGATTATCAAATTAACTTACATTCTAATTTATTTTTCTATTAATTGAGATGGCCTTTGACTTGAGAAGGGACATTTGTAAGTGACATTTTTTTATATTTTTTCAATTTATATGTTTTTAAATTGGATGATAAGGAAAATATTTTTCATATATTAATTTCAATCATTTATTTTAAGAATACTGTCAATTCAGTTATATCTAAAATTTTTGTGATTTATAAATTAGATAAATATTTGTCAATTCAATTAATTAATTTCTATTTTATTTTTTCATTCATTAAAATAAACCTCAAAATTAATATAGTCATTTTATAAATGAATATATAGGATATGTTAATAACATTATTATAAAAAATAAAATAATTATAATAATATATGTGGTTCAATATTTAATGATTTGTTAAATAATTATTTTAATATTCTTATTATTTATGTGTTTTTTTATATATTTTTTCATGTGTTTTTTAAATTGAAATATATTTTTTTACGTTTTCCAAGGACCAACTATTGCTACCAAATCTATTTTCTATTTTATTTTTAAAGAAAATATGTATTATCTATTTATTCTTTATTTAAAAAAAATTATATATTTTCTAAGTTGAAATTTATATGTTGTATAGTCTTGTTTTGAAATGGTGCCACTTTAAGGCCACATAGACTTGCAAAAATCAAACTATTTTCATTTTTATTGAACTTTTAATTAATAGGAATTGATGCATTCCCACTATTTTTATAGTACGTCTTTTTATGTGTGACAATGACATGCCGCAAAGCACTCCATGACTCTTTACGAGGATCTGGAAGAGGTCATGCTTGAAGAAATGGAATCTTTAGACAAAAATGAGGCTTTGGTTTTGGTGGAGTTGTCGACTAGAAGGGCACCCATTGGTAGAAAATGGAAGTTAAAGAAGAAGATGAATGCACAAGGAAAGTGGGAAAATACAAAGCTCAGATAGTAGTGAAAGGTTATTCTGAGGAGTTGGGAATTGAATTTGGTGATATTTTTTCTCATATTGTCAAGTTTGCTTCTATTAGATTACTTTTATTTTTGTTGCTGCTTTTTATTTTGAGGTAGAACAGATGGATGTGAAGACAAATTTATTCATGGGGATATGGAAGAAGAAATCTACATGAAGCCACCAGAAGGATTTTCTATGAAGGGTAAGAAAGAACTGGTATGCAAGTTAATAAAGTCTTTGTATGGGTTAAAGCAGTCACAAAGGATGTGGTATCAAAAATTTGATACATATATATGGGGACTTGGATTCACAAGGAGTAAAGTTGATCATTGTGTGTATTTTAAAATAATAGATGATCATGTTATGTATTTGGTATTTATGTGGATGATATGATATTGATTGGAAATGACAGAGAAATTAGGTAGGATGTGAAGACCCAATTGTCCTCTAAATTTGACATGAAGGATATCTATGCTACAAACTATATTTTTGGCATGGACATTAAATGAGAATGGGAAAAGAGGAAGAAATGGTTAAAGCATAGGGCGCATGTCGAGAAAATATTGCAGAGGTTTAATAGACAGGATATTAAACAAGTGAAGGTTCCTATTCTTGTAGGTGCAAAGTATTCAATTGAACAATGTTCCAAGATAAAGGAATAGGAAGAGGACATTTCCTGTGTTTCATATAAAATTAGAGTTGGTAGCCTAATGTATGCAATGATTTGTACTAGACAAGACATTGTGCATGCAGTGGGAGTATTAGGTAGGTTTAGGTCAAAACCAGGGAATGAAATTTATATAATAGTGAAGTGGGTTTTCAGGTATTTGTGTGGCACTAGTGATTATGGTTTGTGCTACCAAGGAAGACCAGGATTAGACAAAGTGTTGGGAATACATGGTGTTTTTAATGCAGACTAGGCTGGAGGACTAGATCAAAGAAGGTCTACAAGTGGGTATGTGTTTAACCTATTAATAGGAATAACTAGTTCGATGAGCAAGAGAAAGTTTGCATTGGTACTTTCAACTGCAGAGGCTGAATACATGGCAACAACTCATGGAAGTAAGGAAGTATTTGGTTGCAGAGATTGTGTTCAAGTATGGGGTTAGTACAACAAGCTATAAGGATAGAGTGTGATATTCATAGTGCAATTTGTTGGTAAAGAACCCTAGTTATCACTAAAAGACAAAGCACATTAGTATTCAATATCACTTTGTGAGGGATATGGTTGAAGACAAAAACATGTTGCTAGTAAAAGTGGACAGTTTGAATAATGTTGCACATATATTGACAAATTTTGTGTGCACTGATAAGCTTTCTTGGCGTAGAGAAACAATGGGTATTGCATATCGAGCCAATTATTGTGCACTCATGCCCCCCTCGTCGTGTGGAAATAAAGCAACAAGCAGGAGAATATTGGGTATGTGTTATACTCTTTCCATAATTAGCTATAGGCAATGTTACATTGCATAGGCACACTATGGAGGTCACAGGGTAGTATGTTAAGGATTATGTAGGGGGGTGGTAGCCCTCCTTCACAGGGTCAGGAGCAGCGCACTCAGAATTACTTTTTATGCATACCCAATAATGGTTTGACAAACCCAAGGATGGGGAGCATACTTAACCATTTTTTTTATACATGGTTTTGGGCATGATGGTTTTTTCCCATGGTATTTTGTAGATTGAATCAAGGGAACTACAAATATGTTCTAATATAAGGTTAATGGATTGGGGTTTATGAATGTTTCTACACATATATATTTTATTGTAACATTGAAAGGAATATAATGAAAAATCAATATTGTTTTCCCAATTTACGAATATAATGAAAAATCAATCTTGTTTTCCTGATTTCGGGTTCGAGGAGAAAATCTTTGTGTATATTTTTATGTTCTCGTCATTGTATAATTTTTTGTTTTTTAAGAATTTGTTTGTAGGTAATTTATGTACAATATTAAAACCTGCACGTTATACCTAATCACATTATTAGTTGTGATATTTCTTTATTTGGGCATTGTTGACAACTTTGTCGAACAAATTCCATTTTAATGTCGTCAACTATAATGCACCATTTAGTTAGATATATTTAATGATAAATGGACCTAGACACATAGTCTCCAAATTCATAGTTTTTCCTTTTCTTTGGATATCATATAATACAACCATATCCCTTTTCTTTTTATCCTTTTTATTTGTATCATGCTTTCTATTTCCTTTTTTGAAGTGTTGATGTACTGAAATCATTTCATATATTCGAGTTGATTCAATTGGTAGAAGCTTTGTTTTTTTTTGTAAATTTGGAGGAACTATTCACATTAATTGGAGAAAAATAATATACAAAAAGAGCCTCTTGGCTGCAGATCAGAGTTCAACTCATAACATGGGATCGATCCCGCACTCAGGGAAAGGGAAACAGGGGACATAGTTCTGAGTGGAGAGACAAAATAACATACTGTGACTAAAGTAAGAAGCCCAAGCTTCTGAAATAGGAAAAATAACCATAGTTCTCGGTTGTTGATTGACAAACACTAAAACAAAACAAGAAAATACCAGGAGAAGACCGAGGAATAAAGGACCCGAGGGGGGCTGCATCTCTTCCTCCTCATTGAGGTAGTCTTCTACTTTGATCTACTAATCCGAGGTCCCCTCCTCAAGGTCAAAAAAATGGCGCTTAGAGGGGCCCGCTTCCTGTGAATTTCGTCTGGCAGGGACCTCCTCTTTAACTTTGGGGCTTGGGTGTTGTTGCTTTACCGAGCTGTGTTTTAGTAGGTCATAATGTGGGGAGGAGCTCTCAACAAACCGAAGGTGGTGGACTGCTTTGACATAGGCTTCGAACTGGTCTGACAGAGCATCCATTTTCTTTTCCAAATGCCTGGTGATGTTTTGCTGGTCCTAGAGCGCCAAAACAAGCAAAGTCTTGATGTGCCAATGTAAGTCTATGGCAAGGGTGTAGAGATTCTTTCAACCTATGGTTAAGGCGGGGTCAGGGATCCAATGCAGAGCTCTATCGATCGCTTCCTTTGGGGTGGCCTTGCGGTAAGCCGAAGCATCTGCCTCCAGCCTTTGAAGAGTCTCCTACGTCGGACCAGGGGTGATTTTAGCAAAGGAGTGAGCAGCGTTGCAGGCCAGAGTTTCAGCTTTGTTAACCAGGGGATGGGATGGATTGTCCCAGTAGAAGTTACGAGAGCGGCAGGTCTGGGGAGGAGGGTGGAAATGACGGGGAGCCATGGGCGGGCACTTGCATAGATCGGTGGAGGGAATAAGCCAAATCCGAGAGAAACAGAACCGTCGCAGGATGTGAGGGGTGTTGAACAGAGGGAGATGATGACGGTAATGGGTGAGGTGAGGGGGATATAAGGTAGTGATCCAGGGGAGATAAGGAATGAGCGTACAGTTGTTACGCATGCAAACAAGGTTGATGGAGGCCGGCTCGGAGTAATGGAGATGCATGGGAGCATACCAGGGTGAGCCTTCTGAGGACCAGCCGTCCATAACTGCAATCGTGAGAAGGGAAGCAAGGTATTCAGTCATGATGATTGAAGTGATCTGGTGATTCTGAAAAGACCCCTTCCTGATTTAAGTCAGATGCATTGATGCGGTTACATTCAGTTCGAATCATAGGATTATTGTTAGACATCCAGTTTGTAGAGACTATCCTTGCTGAGGTATTTACGCCTTGGTTGGAATGGTAGTCCACAAGCTTGTTGGCATCCCTTCTGATCGTGTTGAAAGAGACACCTCTCACTTCCCCTAGACTATCTTTAATCATGTGTAATATTTTGTTAATGCGCCAGCATTCTGAGACCTTAGCAACACTACAGCCCTGCTGCAACTTCCTACAATGTTGGGTAGCCACATGGGAGTCACCCTTGACAAGAAGGGGCCAGTAGTTGTTTTTCCTGGCGATTTCTATGCCATTTTCCAGTGCTTGGAGCTCTGTTGCATTATTCGTGGTATGCCCCAAATTGCCATAATATATCCAAAGGATGGTCCCTTGGGGGTTACGGAACACCCCGCCAAATCCAGCCATACCTGGGTTCTTTTTGGACGCCCCATCATAATTGAGTTTGGTGAAGGAAGGTTCAGGCGGTTGCCAAACAGACAGGGGCAAGGGAGTGATGGAATCAACAGGGGTGATGGTGCAGGGAGGGTGGGGGGAAAGGTTGAGAAGGGAGAGAATACAGATATCAGGGGTGGAGGGGGGGTTAGGAGGTGGAGATTGGCTATGGAGGCCGATTCGTGAAGGGTGCATTTTATTTTGTGGAGTGTATGTTCTTCTTTAGAGGCAGAATTCCTGAATATTCGGGCATTACGCTCCTTCCAAAGGGCCTATCAGATAATTCTCGGGAGGAGATTCCAGGATAAGTTGACGAGGGGATGAATGGAGAAGGCAGGGCACCAATTTTCTAGCGAGGAATGGATGGAGTCAAGAGAACGGTCAGAGGCTTTAAAGACATGAAGGAGCCAGTACCAGATGTTGGAAGCATAAGGGTAGGTGTTGAGGATATGATTGGTCGTTTCCGCTTCAGAGTGGCATGTCACGCAAACTGAAGGTCATATGAAACCTTTCTTTTGAATATTATCCCAGGTTAGAATTTTCCTGTGCATAACTAGCCAGAGAAAGAGAGTGATCTTCAGCCAGTGTTTCTTTCCCAGAGATTGTGCCATTTGCAGTTAGGTTGGACCGGGGTGGAGCTTTGCAAGATGTCGTAAGCTTCTTTGATGTTGATTTTCCTTGCCGCTTTTGTTCCCCATCTCAGGATATCCGGTCCTTCCTCCTTTTGAATTTGCCTATTATTGAGCTCCACTGAAAGGATATTGATATGCCGGTGGAGATTGTTGGGCAAAAAATCTTGGATGTTCGCCATTCCCTCCATTCTGACTCTCCTGTGAGTTTCCAGTAGTCTTTTACTTTGCATTTATTTTGTGCTTCAAGCTGCTCTTTGACAGGCTTGTAGATTTCTAAATCAAATTTGGGTTGTTGCTCCCAAGCATCCCCCCAAAATAAGGCATTCTGACCATTAACAATCTCCCAGAAGCTATGGTCTTGAATGAGCGTTATGTTGGCCCATGCTTGGATCCAGATGGGAGAACCTTTGAGGGTGCTTGAAAGCCCGGTAAGTGAGTCCCAGGGGAGAGTGGGGGTATATTTGGCTTTCCAAACCAAGGCCCCCAGTGAGAGGAGGGAATAGTGAGCCAATGCCACCATGTCTTAGCCCCCAAAGCCTTGCCTAAGAGTTCGGGGTCATGAAGGCCAAGACCGCCAGCATTCTTGGGAGAGCATACCTTATCCCAAGCCACCAAAGCCCACTTCCCTTTATTGGCTTTGCCTTTCCAAAGGAAATCCCTCTGAATAGCTCTAATATGAATCGATATGGATCTCGGAGCAGCTATGGCTGAAAGATTGTAGAGACCAAGGATAAAGGTAATATGGTTTTGGGATAGCAGAGGGTGTATTGAGAAAAAATATTTTGGATTTAGCATTTTTGACTGCAGAGCCAGAGGCCAGGGAGAAGCCCTCCAAAATTTTCTTAAAAGCAAGGGATTCCTTGGTTGTACGGCATCCCATGAGGAGAGTGTCGTCCATAAATTGCTGGTGGGTTGAGGGAGGGAGGGGGGGGGTTAGAGGTTAAGGCCAGAGAGAAAACTGCTAAAGGAGCCAGCAAAGATGGACCTACCCAAACCCTCCACCATGATGACAAAGAGAAAATGGGAAAGAGGATCCCCTTGTCGAATACCCCTCGAAGGGTTGATGATAGAGGAAGGGGAGCCATTTAGAAGGATAGAGAAGAAAACCCCTGAAACCATAGCCATGATCCATCTGATACAATCTTTGTTGAACCTAAAGGCTGCCAGCATATGTCTAATGTAGTTCCAGTTGATCTTGTCAAAAGTCTTGGACATATTTAACTGGATTAGCATTCCCTGTTTTCCTTGATCTTTGAGTGAGTGGATGATTTCCTGTGAGAGAATGATGCTATCCATAATTTTTCTACCCTCAACATACCTTGTTTGATTTGCAGAGATCAAGAGAGGCAAGAGATGTTTGATACGATTGGCAAGAATCTTGGAGATAATCTTGTAGATTATGTTGCAAAGAGAAATGGGTCTAAATTGATCTGGAGTGTCTGCTCTATCAGATTTAGGAATGAGCACCAGGAAGGTGGCATTGAGGGAGGGAAAGATGGATTTCTTCACTCTAGACTCCTCCACTAAATCATAGACCTCATCTTTGATCGTACTCCAGCGGGCCTTATAGAAATCAATGGTAAAGCCATCCGGCCTGGGAGCCTTGCCATTTGGCATTGATTGAATAGCCTCTTCCACTTCCTCAATGGTAATCTGTTTTAGCAGCATTTTATTGTGTTCTCTGGTCAATATAGATGGAATGTTGTTGGTGATCTTCCTGATTTGATCCACATTATCCTGACCCTCATCATTGAGAATGCTTGAGAAGTGCTGATGCAATTCTGCCTCAATTTCCTGAGGTATTAAGAAGATGGCCCTGCTTATTTTTTAGATTGAGAATCATGTTATGCTTTCGGTGTTGGATCATTGATTTATGGAAGAAAGCAGTATTTTTATCCCCATATTCAATCCATATGATCCTAGATTTTTGTCTCCAAAGGGTTTCTTCTTGGGAAACCATATCCTCCCATTGTTTTTGTAATTCCATTTCAGCTTGTTTAGTTTCCTCTGTCAAGCCATTTTGGATAATTTTCTATTGAGTAGCTTTCATTTTTAGTTCTAAGACTTTTTTCTCTGCAGTGATGTCTCCAAAGGTTTCCTAGTTCGATTTTTTTAATTCCTGCTTGATGAATTTGAGTCTCTGATGGAAGATTTGCATCTTGCTGCCATGCTGAGGGGGCGAAGAGGCCCACCATTCCTTGAATTTGTCTTGAAAATTAGGGTGGGAGAGCCAGAATGCTTTAAACCTGAAGGGGGCATTCTTTGGCCTCTCAGAGATTTTAAATCTTAGAACGATCGACCAATGGTCTGAGCCCGCTTGCGAAGAAATGCTGGCTTCTGTTTCTGGAGAGGAGAGGAATAACTCTTCTAAGAGTAGCAATTGATATGCCTAATCACCATCTACCCCATAAACATATATAAATGTATCTTAATTATTACAATAAATATTCTATCATTGTACAAAGTTTTTTTTCCTCCACATGCAATTCTCTTTGTTTGTGTTGTGAATACACGAAGAATAGGCGTAGAATGGATTATAATATTTCCTTAAACCGATGTTTCCTTTTACTTAATGACATGTTGTTGTCAGCATAGCATTAGAAAACCTTATAACAAGACATTGTAATGCTTCATAAGGTATGAGGGAGCCCTATAATGTGGTTACTCTTATCTGAAGGTTGTAGTTGAGTTTAAAGAGTATGATGAAGTAATGATGAATTTTTGAATGTACTTTTTTTTTTTAAGTAAAAAGAGCTTAAAAAATTTCACCTTATTAATTTAATTTTTTTTCATATAATTTTTAAATTGAAATATTATTATTATATGTAAATATATTTTTTTATTTTTTTAAGTTTGTATCATTATTATTATATATAAATATAATTTGGTCATGTAAATATAATTTTTAAAAATTTTAACTTGGAACATTATTACTATGTGTAAATATAATTTGATTATTTATAATAATTTATTGTGATGTGTAAAGTAGTAAACTTTAACTTTCGCCAAATATCTATTATATGTAAATATGATTTGGTCACATATAAGAATCTATTAGTATTATGTAAGGGATAGACTTTCATTCATGTGTTTTAGTTTTTGGTTATTGAGTTGTTTCCTTGTATTCAAAGAAGATGAGCAATTAGCCAATAAAAAATAACTTTAAACCTTGCTCTAATATGAAAAATTAATTTCAACCTAAATATTATTTACAAGAAGGTCAACATCTCATATCTTCATTATTGAGGCGATAACATTAGGGTAATATATTTTAAAGTAACATCTAACCTTAATTAAGACAATATATTACCATTGGTTGCTATTGGTTGCAGATTAAACCTCTTTCCAAGAGAAGTATACACACTATTTACAAAAGAGTAAAATTTTTTTCAAACTCATGTGGATATTTTAATAGATGAATATGTTGATGGAAATGATTATTTAAAACAACTCAATGTGGATATTTTTATGTATGAATATGTCATAACTTATCATATTTGTTTTATGTATAAGGTTAAAGTGCAATAAAATTCTAATATAGAGGCTTTATATATAGGGCCAAAGATTAGGTGCTTTTAGATTACACATAGCACTACATGAAATATTGAATATGCATTGGATATTAATGATTATTCCAAATCATATTTTTTGTTCTAGAGTATGACCTAAAATTGTTTTGATTAGCTAAGATATCATCATTTTATAAAGCTAAGAACAAGTTAAAGACTTAAGATTCAAAGGCTTCTAGAAAAATGGAAATGGACGACCAACATATTATTTTAGTGATTAAATTCTTTATACACATGATGAAGTTATGTTTACATATAATAATACAACTACAAGTGAAAGTTTAAAATTATCTTAGCAAAAACTAGAGAAATATTATAAATAACCCTTATTGAAATTGAATGGAAGTAAATGATAGTCACACGATTAATATTAACAACTAAAATTACACCTAAGAGACTAACATTATTTTCTTTATTATGAACATTTAATTTTTAAATTTTAATTATTAAAATAAAAGACTTTAACGAAGTTATATCAATTACACTTAAATCTAATTTAATTCTAACTTATCTATGATGTGGAAGCTTTATAAAAAGTTAAACCATCCACTCATATGTTATATCATCTAGATAAGATTTTAAAATCTATCCATCATAAATAAATTTTCTCATATAAAATTTAGAAAGCGCTTATTATGCCTGCCCCAGCAGGTATTATGCAATAAGTATTGAGTTGACCTTCTATTAATTTATTCAACTATTTTATACATTTTTAACTTTATCAAAGTTTAACATAGGAAATGAATTTTTTATTTTGTTACAATTATTTTATTCATAATTATCTCACCTAATTGGCTAAAAACTTTAACTTCTTATTGGAGAATTCCTAGGTATTATGCATTCGATATGTGTTGATGTTATATTAAACCAGTCAAATATTAAGTAAGCTACAACCTTTAACATCACATAATATTTGGATATTGTAGTAAATGAGATGTAAAACAATTGATAATAAAGTACATTCTCAAAATAATTTTTATATAGAAGTTTCTAGCTAAAAATACTATGGCTTAGATAAAAAAAATAATCATACATTGCAACTAATTATATCTAATTCCTAATGGGGAAATTAAATAATTATACTAATATAAATCATACAACTCAAAACTCTTTCACTATTTTCTAAAATAAAATATCTAATAGTTTAATTGCACCATTTCAATATGGAAGAAAGCAACACCATGTATTAAAAGTAGCCTTGCAATTAGACATGTATCTTTTTACTAAGGGGCAGGTAAAAGCTACTATGTATCACTTGTTTTATTAAGAATTGTAAGCAAAAGAGCTGTTTGACACTCACACATGTTTCTTGTACTTAATTAATTATAATTGTATAGTCCCAAAATTTTCAAATTGATGGTTGATATATTTTATTTAAAGTTAACTGAAGTTTATATTTCATTTTTTCCCATTGTTAAATTAGTTTTTTACTCATGAAAAATTAATTAAAATAAATTTAAGTGATGAAAACTCTTAATTAATTAGTTGAGTGCCCGAGAAGTGAATGAATGTTGCTAGGGTGATATTGTGCATTTGTGTGAATGTTGCTAGGATGATATTGTGCATTTATGTGGGGATGGGGAGAATCAACCTCATATATCTCTTATTCATTAATTCTATTTAGATCATTTCAATGTTGTTATATTAAAAATTATTGTTTTTTTCATTAATTAATGCTTATGATTGATTTTGGTTATTTTAATTCATTTAAAAAATTATTAAGGATGTTAATATAATGATTCATCTTTGATTTCATGAACTAAAGATTGGAACCATTTTTCTTTCTAGTGGCCTAGTATTTAACGCAACCTAATAATTAACTAGGGTTAGGATTTTTTTATATGTCAACCCTCAATCAATGTTAGGTTTTGAGACTTCTAGAATCTTCTTAAAAGTACACAGATGACTATCTCCACATGTGTAAGTAATGGACATGACATGGCATCCACTCAATAACATGGTGGGCAACATTGTAGGTCCACTTGTTGGAAGAATAATTTCTACACACAAGCTCTAGTTGAGGTGATTTTCACATTGTTGCAAAGGTCTCACCATGTGGGAAACAAATGAAGGGATTGGAAGTTATGCTTGCTCAGTTTTGACAAAAAATAAAATAAAAAATTGATGCTTTAAATTAACTTTTGAAGGTTTTGACGCCAACGCTCCAAATAAGGACCTGCCACTAAAATGGGCCCTACAAGTTGATTCCTCAACTTGTTGTATCTGAAAAGTACCAAGATAGATGAAAAATTATATAACAATTTATTGTAGATCACTTATGAATGTTTTTCATGGAAAATTTTAGATGTAAAAAGGTTCATGAGAGAAGGAGGAGGAGAACTAGCATAGGATCAAATTACCAATGCAACTTCACTCAAGTGTGAGGAGTGAGACGATGATATAAACTATAGAAGACAAGGAGGGACACAAAGTTTGTTTCCTAGTGAAAGAGGAGAACCTTTTGCTAAGAATCCTCCGCACTTGAAGAATAATGAAGAGAAGAGGATGACAAACAATGTTCTTAGCTAAGAAACAAATGTATAGACAACATCGTTTTTTTCCAAATGCAAATGTAAGATGTGCTTGAAAGTCATATTTCAAGGAGAATCCAAGCATTGATGAGGAAGTGGACATACAATTAATCAAATTTGTTACTTTCATTTAATTTTTATCTTTGAAAGTATCACACAAGTGAGAAAAATATAGCAATCTCTCAATTTTATCGAACTTGATTCTCACAAACTAGTTGAATAGTCAAAATGAAAGTGATATGAAAATATATAGTGGGTTGACAAATTTAGAAGCCCAATAATCATATAGGGTAGTTGAAGAGTCACAAATTTAATAAGATACGATCCATACATGGACTAATAAATATGATCACTACATTAAATAAAAGGGTTTTTATTTTGTTTTGTATGCTTTCTTCCTATATTAAAAAAGAGAATATTATTAGAAAAAGTGTTTATATTCTTACAAATCCATTCTCTCATTTCCTAAATCTCTTGGTGCATATGGCCATGAGAATTTGAACTCGTGGAGAATTCTACTCTTATAAATATTTACTCTCATGTATGTTATGCTTGCTAACACTTTAAATGACACAAGAAACTTCACCGTCCCATGTAACTATTCTTTGTTACTTAGAATGTCCTATTATACATGTACTTTTGGCTATAGTATGTTCTTCTTTATTGCTATATATCCAATCATGTTTTTTTGGAGGGACTCGAGGGCTGTAATGTAGATTTATTTTTTATAATTATGATTGACTATTCTCCTTTTTCATCATTCAGACTTTTAGATATTTTTCCTTTGTTTCTTTAATCAAGATATTTCGTTTTGATATTAACTAAAAATAATTAAATTGCACAGAAAAATTTACTATTTTAACAAAAACTATTTTAAAAAGATAATATTTTAAATATATAATTAGTTGAAATCGAATTTACTATTTTAACAAAAATTATTTTAAAGAAAAAATATTAAATATATAATTAGTTGAAATCATTTCCCATATAATTTTATGTTTCTAAAATAATCAAAATACTCAATTATATTCCAATTAAATAAAAATATTACATATTTAGTGAAATTTCTTTCGATTAGAAAGACTTTTGAATCAATGGAAAAAGTATCCCACTTGATTTTCGTATATATATTTCATGATTATATGTTTTGGAAACTTTCAAATTATTGAAAAAGTATATTATCTGATTTTCTTATCAAAATATATATAATTGATAATAATTTGTTTTAGAAATTTATTATACATTAATTAAATATTTAAATTTTGTTATTAATAATATAATTAGGAATTTGGTTTATGTGATCCATAGATTTTGTGTAATAATTTTCGGCGACAATCACATAACATAAATTTCTGTCGACGCGTTTGGAACCAACCAGTGTGGTTCATCATCAGGACAAGAAATTTATGTTATGTGATTTTCACCAAAAATTATTACACAAAATAATATAATTATTATAAAATTACAATTTTAAATTATTATAATTTTATTTTCAAATACATAAAACTATTTATTTAAAAAAAAAATACTTCAAATTATATAATCCTCATAATTAAAATCCACAATTCAACGTATCTTTCTAAATTCTCAAACTATTTCTAAATTCCTAATCAAATCTAAAACGAAATTAATAAAAAACATAAAACATTTACCGACATTTTTATTTTAAATAAAAACATCCATTTACATTTTCATCTAATAAATTTAACTTGGACATAAAACGAAGAAGAAAAACTAGTCACATAAAAGTCCCTCACCACTTTATTTAAAAAATAATGTAGTTTAAATTTTTAATATTTTTTTAATTAATATTTTTTATAATATATTATTTGAATTTTTGTCATGTATAAAATACTTAAAATGCCCTCACCATTATGTCGACCGTCAAAATCTATTGTTATTGTTAATTTTAATACAAAGAAAATTCCCCATTGGAGACGACATCATTATAAACCATATTGTGCTCTCGACCTCTGCTGAGGCAAACTTTAAATTTTGATAGAAGGCCATCTAAATTTATTAAATTGCTTTTGGTAAACTAACGATCATATCAAATAGTTTCAACTTTTCAAACAGACGAAGTCAAAGATTAATGTAGAATGTCCAAAATATCTATTCATTTTCTTCGGAATATCTTACCCTTTTTGTCGGGACTCGGTAGAACCTGGTCCGAGCCATGGCCCATCTAAACGCACTCAGGAATTTACTTTTTATTATATAAATGTTTGGGTCACCATCACGTCCGGGTGTCTGCGTCTCTATGTTTACGTGGGCCATGGCGTAGACCAGGATCCAACTCGCGATCAAAGATGGATATTTTTTAGCCGTAGTCTAACTATACTAGATTGTTTTTTTGTGTTGAAAATTATGGAAATTTTGGTAAGAATTTGAGAAAACTTGGCAGTGATTTTTGTAAATCTAGATTATAGTTATCTAGATTATCGATTCACTGACAATGTGCATTCTAAATATCTAGCTAGTTATAGTAGGTAATGAGTGTCTTAGAGATTTTTGATATTATTCAATGCATTTTTACTATAAAAACATGATTCAAACACTTCTAATACAAAATTTCAAATACTTTTAACCATCCAAATAATTCCTCTCCTATATAAACAAATCCTATTCTTTACCTCATCACTGGGCGAGAATCTTTGAAATCCGAAAGTATGCGTGTCCTTCAGCCGGGCCATGGAACAGGTAAGAAAAATTATGTGGAACATTCTTCTTTTTTTATTCTTCGGCTCATCATTATCAGATTCTATTCAGTCAGGAGAGATTTCCACCTAAATTCAGAAAAAATACTGTTCATAGTATTAATCTAATGGGCCTTTGTAGAATATTAATCCACTTGGTTCAAATATCGTGAGATCTTTATCTAATAAAATCTTCAATACATTAATGAAATTTAAAGCACATTTGTTTGTTTTGCTCGTTGCAATGCTATTCAAGGCACATGCATTTCATCGTTGAGAAAATATCTCACAATATTTTAATGGTTGGTTGTTTTATTATTATAAGTTTAATTTTATAGTGTTTTGTTGCAAGTTAGTACGTATTTTTGGGTTTTATTTTGATGTTATTATTTAAAATGGGTTTTTGATTATATAGATTTACATTAAAAAAATTTAAGAGATTTTGATGGTGAAAAGTTTACAACTTTTACTTATAATTCCAACAAATTTTAAAATAGAAAAATGGAAAAATGATGTAACTTATAATTAAAAAAAAAATGTTGTAAATTAATTAGCATTAAAAAAAAATGTATGACCAACATGTTTAAACCTTATACTTTTCAAAAATGTGATCAAGATGTTTAAACCTTAAATAAACTATTTAAGATTTACATTAAATAAGTTTTTATGGTTAAAATATTTATTTAGTTGTATATAAAAATATATAATATTCAAAAATACAATTTAAAAAAAAATTACTAATTATATTTTATATTCTTAAAAAATTTATGAGTGAATAAATTTGAAATTTGATCTCTCTCTACTCATATTAATTCCTTATTGTATTTAAAATAAATCTATATTAATAATTAAAAAGAAACACACTCCCTAACATATAAAACATATAAAACATTTACACATGCTTATTTATTTAAACATTTACACATGCTTATTTATTTAAAAGAGATCTATGATGATAATTAAAAAGAAACAAACAGCCCAACAACCAAACATATAAAACATTCAGTACCCAAACATATAAAACATTCAGCAGTGCCTGTGAAACCCATAGCCATACTTTTTCTTGGAAACTTTTTCCATTTTCATAGAACATTGGCATGGACGTTGGAATGGTATTTTGAGTGTTTGAGAGAGTTTGGAAAAGTAAAATCGGCGTTCTGCTATTCTTCTAAGAGTGTGTTGAAACATCATGCCATTCCCAGATGTAAGAGCTAATAAAAAGTATTTCTAAATCACCACTTTACACATTCTTGGGAATGAAATCATTATTGCCAGTTTGTTGAGCCTATCGTTTGGTTCGGCATCTCTTTTGCTACTGCTATGCCTGGACGCATGACGCTCAAAGAGCAAGAAAGCCCACGGGATTCCGAGAGACTCTCTTTCCTTCGAAGTTCTCAGTCTTCAGTTGCTCGGATTGATGTCCTGGTCTGTTGTGAACATTTCGAACTCCGTGAAGCTCAACTTTGAATCCGTAGAAAAAACGTTCTTAGAGATTATGACGAGGATGTTCATGGCACTCAGTGGAAAGGCTGTTACGTGCGTGTTCATTGGAAACATGGTGGCCAACGTAGCCCGCTCCAGTGACATGTGTGGAGTGACATGTTGGCCTTGCCTATCAGCGCCACAGGTGTACTCATTCACCTTTTTTACGAGATTTATATAGTATTCATATATTGCATCAGTGACCACTATCCCTGGCAAGCTTTTATAGTTACAGTATTTGGTTATTCATATAATTATATTCGCTTCCATTGCGCTCCTTGTGCTTCTTCTCGTCTGTGCCGTTTTCGCTAGCAAAATTATTCACCAGATAGTGGCACAGAGAATTCCCGTGCTCTTATCCAGATTAGAGAGCAGAAACCCAGAATCCGTGGTTTTGGTAGGAAGCAGTTGAAGAGCAGGCCGTGAGGTCATTTATAAGGGAGGTTTTAAGACAATATTTAAGATAATTTTTGGGTAAATTGTAACTAAGGCAAAAAAAAAATTTGTGTATTGTCGTCTCACATTAAATTGTCTTAAAATTAAAATATTGTTTGGATAAAGACAATATATAACAAAAGCATTTTTGTCTCTCTAGAGACAATTTCATTTTTGACGCTCCAAAGACAATTTCATTTTTGTCTCTCTAGAGACAATAATTGAGATTAAATACATTTTGTTTTTAAAGAGACAATGTCTTTCTTGCTAACTATTGTCTCTCTAGAGACAACAAAAAATTACATTGAAAGACAATACATCATCCCTTTTGTCTCTAGAAAAATAATGAATCTAGAAAAATATCTTACCATTGAAATAAATCAATATATAAAATATTTAATCAAAGATAGACTACAATAACTACAATATCATTGATTAATTCATGTTAGAGCACATTGGAATCGAACCACTAACCTCCATGTGCTCTTCCATTGAGCTAGCACCCTTTAAAGAATTATGATTAGCAATGTCAAGGGACTCAACAAGTAGCGTGTAAAAAGTGTAAAGTCCTATCCACACTTCACTACACTGGAAATTTTTCGCTAATTGGTCCTTGTCAATCATCGTCATCAGTTTGTCCTACCATTTAACCCGAGTCTATTACAGATTTAAGTAATAGTATCCAATGCCATTTTTCAATCAATCTACATGATATTATTCTATTTCTTTGATGGCCACTTTTATCTTTTATCTTCATTCTCTAATCTAGACACATTTTCCCATTGTTTTTTCAAAACTTGTCCCGCTGCTCTTAGGGAAAGCCTTGCTGGACAGTTCTACACAAAATTTCTCAACCCACACAATTATTCATAAAATAAATTCCCTACTAATATTACTAGCAAAACATATATTTTCATTGCCAACATTTTATCATTTAAACTCTGATTAGCCTCGAATCCTCCACGCTTGACTAGAATAAACCAATGGAATGCAACATAAAACATAGCAGTCCTTCTGAGTCAAAGTTTCCATCTCTAGCATCTGAAAGTGAATAGAGACAATTTTGTTATACTTAAGGTCCAGAAATTAACTTTGGAGATTTACTTTGAAATGGGGAAACCATATCTAAGGGACGAGATTTAATGATGCAACCAACAATTGTTGACTATGAAAATGGCTTACTGAAATAGAAAAAGTGATGGCATCAGTTATTTATGTCTTTCATATACTTTATAAGCACATGAATTTGGCTCCGCCTCTCCAGAGCGCACGCTGAATGCTTGGAGAGAGAACTTGTATACTCTAGCAGTATGATATTATGCTTATACTCAGTGTTGCTGCCATGATCCAGTGAGGCCCTTTTATAAATTACATAAAATCCCATGATTATGGAATGGGAACAAGATTAGCTCTCCTAGAATTAATTTCATATTCTCCTTGGGCGAGAGTGGCTCCTTTTTTTGCCTAATCATTTTCTATAGAGCTTAATTCCCTGAAGATATGAAAAAATTAAACATTTTCAAATTGAATTGAGAAGAGGTGGATTTTCTGAAGAATTGATGGGAGAGTAGTTCTCTCTGCACTTTTTACCATGCCATTTGATTGATTACAAGCATTGAATCTCCAAAATAGTGAGCCTTCAAATATTTCTTTCTTGTGCTAATTCCAAGCCTTTCTAAAGAGAGAGATATTCTTCTTGGTTATTTGATGCCAAGCCTAGCTATTGGAATTAATGGAGAAATCTAGTCTTTTCTATATTAATGTATTTGGTAGTTTGTTGTTGACATGCCTCAGTACCACACAGTCAACACAACTTTCACACAGTCAACACGACATTTAGAAAGTAATAACATCGAGTGCCATTTTTGAATCACTGTACATGATACTATTCTATTTCTTTGATGGCCACTTCTATCTTTTATCTTCATTCTCTAATCTCGACACATTTTCCCATTGTTGTTTCAAAACTTTTCCTACTGCTCTTAGGGAAAGCCTTGCTCGAAAGTTCTACACAAAATTTCTCAACCCACACAATTATTCATAAAATAAATGCCCTACTAATATTACTATCAATACCTACCTGCCCACAACAATGGACAATAAATAGTGTTAATTTTTACTTCTGTAAAAATTTTAATTTATAACCAGATATCATTAATGCTATAAAGCAAACTAAATCTAAGGATTAGGGTTAGACGTAGTATGAACCAGATCTGCAGTGATATAATATGATGATGTTGCTGCACGATAAGGTCTTCGGATTGTATCATACATAAAAAAAAATTATATATAATTTTGTAGCTATGATATAAAATTAAAACTAACAAATCAATCCATGTGTTAATCACATCATAACATTTTACATATAACAACAACCTCATTACATTAGTGCATTGGGTTGTGTGTCCCTTGGCTAGTGGGAAAAGAGCCAAGGCATCTTTCCAATCATTCCATTCATGCACTAATGAGCATAAAATGTTTTTATTTTATATAATTTTATAACTGTGTAATCAAATTAAAACTAGCAAATCAATTCATGTGTTAATCACATCATAACATTTTACATATACCAGCAACCTCATTATATATATATATATATATATATATATATATATATATATATATATATATATACATGAAAGGAATCAACATAGAAATTTCATTTTATAGCCACTCCATGATGATATACAACACTAAATCACGACCTTCCCACACACTTCGTTGCCTCACATATACAGGGACAGGAACAAGGTGGTTGATGGCCTTTCAAAGAGGCATTGTGGCTGGAGCGGGGTGTTTGGACCATTTCATTTTCTCAACATGGGAATACGAATGATTTCATTCATGAACCTTATCTATAAAATTCTCTATAGACAGATACTCTAACTTCTACAATGATGTATTTTGTTTTTTAAAGCCATGAAAAGTTTATTTTTTGTTGTTGATATAGCTCACAGGTTCTGTGATAGTCAACAACTTTCATAGCCTGCTTTTGAAAGGTCTAATACATGTCCTTTTAATTCAAGAAACAATTTTTTTTTTTAATTAGCTCACTGATATGTAAGCCATATATGGAAATATGTCATGAGCCAAATGTGAGACATCTCACCCAAAGTTAGGGAGGTTATAGATTCAAATATCTTCATCCCCTAGCAGTTAAGCACCCTAATTAGGGCCATTTCTTTACCAAATTTCCCATCCATGGATCATGGAAAAGTACTTGAAAGTTTTCCCACGAGGTGTTCTCCTAAGAAAAAAAATACTCATGAGATTTATTTGGAAAAGGAAACAAATATGTGTATATATATCTAGATAGGTAGAAAGGTAGGTAGGTAGATAGATAACATTGTTTTATAGCCCCAATGTTTAGTTCAAGTGATTTGGCATGCCATGCCAAAGCCATAATGACCACAAAGTTCACAAGTTATAATCCACTTGGGTCCCTTGAGGGTTGGCACATGTCTACCAACAGCGGAGTACCGTTCACATTAAATTGGGTCACTTGAGGGTTGGTACATGTCTGCCAACATCAGAGCACCATTCACCAAATGTGAAGAAATTTTTGGAGGGTTTCCCCGAGGAAATTTCATATGGGAAAAATGATATTATCATCGTTTATATCAATACTTAAAGAATATTTTTATCAACATAATAAAAGGGTTAAATAACACTCTATCGTTCTTAGTAATTAAGCTTATATTGGAAAGCCTAGAGGCAATGTTGCACATGCTTGGAACCTGTTATTACATTTAGCCAGATGACTTCTTTGGGTGCTACAACACTTTAAGGCACATCAATTTTTTTGGCCCTCTATGGCCTATTTTGATTTGAAAAACCCTTTGCCTCACAGTTGTCACTTGTGGTGGCTGTCTTGCACCATTTTATAGTGTAAAATGCAAGTATATCTTTTTTATTTTAAATATGAAGCATTTTATGAAAGAGAGAGAGTGTGTGTCTCAAATCAGGCTCTGTAATGAACTGAGTTCATAATAGTGCCACAATATCATCTTTTAACTTATATGTTTGCAAACAATGATCAGTCTAATCACAACACATGGATTTTTGGGTAAATAATTTATGTTCTGTATTTGAAATATAGAAACTCTCAGAATCATTCTTTATTGATGTGGGTTTTCGTTTAACATCAAAATGCAATATTTTGGCTCTGATAGTCCTAGCGGCCAACAACACATTGGCTCACTAGTGAGGCTGATGAGGTATTAAATAGTAGGTAGGTAAATAGTAGGTAAAATCAAGTTTGTATAAACCATATTAAGGAAAAATATTGTCTTTTGTGGACCATAGTAATGCTTGAACTAAGGCCTGTATCCAAATAAAAATCAAGATAATGGAAAACAAGATACATCAATGAAACTTAAAGAATTCATAAGGTAACTAAAGATTTGAAATTCTTGAAATAATACTTACTTGAAACTTGCTTTGTAAAGGACCACTTTATACTAAAGGGGAAAATGCTAAAAAGGTATCAAGGAAATAGTTGCAAACTTGACAATCAAAACTCGATAAGCTGTAGAAATAAGTATGTAATCAATAACTAAAATTGTCCAAATTTTCAAATTTCTGGTGCAGTGAATTAAATTCCTATCAATCCCAAGTTGATGGCAAGAAAAAACTGGGCCAGTTACATTTAGAATCTCAGGTGTTATAGTTTTACCTTGTTTTCTTAGTAGTTGATTCTCCTTCCTCATAATGTAGCTGCAATAACATATCCATGCCTCAATATATGTTTGCAGCATTGATTACAAATCAAGCTAGGCATAGCAATAGTTTTCTTTGGGAGTGTTTTTTTTATGTGGATAAGTTTGTAGGGGGCAGAAGCATGCATGCATGCACCATCATTAGTTAATTTCCCATTTTAGTTTTAGAGAAGGCCCAATTATCTATGAGAAAAGTGAATGTTGCAAGGCATAGATCTCAACAAGGTCGTGCATTATTTTGTATTCAATTCAGTGGCTCGGTGCATGCATGCAATGACCTAGTCTTCTCCAGCTAAGCACACTATTTCTAGAATCATTATCCATGCATGAAGGTGCACTCACCTAGGAGATTAGAGTTAGGTTTTAACACCATCACTTAAGGTGCATCACTAGATGTCTACAACAACCCTTAGCCACCCAATGGAGGGGACATTACCCCTGAACTCTGCCTCTGATTCCATAAATTTAACATTTCTTTAGCCTATGTGGGAAGGTAGTTCAATGTATTCTTTAAATCCATTTTCAACAATATTTTCCTAGGAAATCCTTTGCTATCATGGGCACAGGAGAACAATTTAGCTGCATTATGGAGCATTACCTCTATTGAAGCATTACCTCATGGTAAAAGGATTTTTGGCTATAGTGAGTCCTTCAAAGTCTATAACATTTACATTATATTAGAACAAAAATAAAATAGTGAGTCAAAACATGAAATTTGATGAGATGGCTTGGTCCTCTGTGTCTTAGGGGCATCTTGGGAAGGTTGAGGAGGGATAGACAATTGTTCCAATTGCATCTCCACAGATTTGAGGGAAATCAGATTTAGATCAGAAAAGTTCCAATGTAAACACAGAGCATGCATGGCACACCCACACATTGCACAAGACACGGGAGCAAGTTGGAGCTCCAAAGACTTCTTTTCATGTGAGTCATCCTCCTTATGAAAAATCACAATATATGAAAGGGAATGATTGGAAACAATGATTGAACCCAGGTGGTTGTAGAATATGAAGCATGTGGCTAACAAGAGAAGATAGAAGTACAATGCCAAATTCAGTGGATGAAGATTCTCAGAAAGAGAGGTTACCTCTAGTATTTGGTGAACAAGCAACCTCATATTTTCTTTTTGCTTTGTAATAAATAAATTAAGCTAGTTCAAGGAAAATTCACTCAACTACTACAAAGCATTTTCTTCACCATTTGAAGGGCACATTTAATTATCGGTTAAGGTATGTTGAGGATGAAAAATTGATGTTGCATGGCTTTATGGATTCAAAATAGTAAGGTGTTGCTAGTGCTAGGAAAAGATATCGTAATTTGGTACCATTTCCTGGAAGATAAGTTTAAGAGGAGAAAAATGGTTCTTGAGTATGTTCCCTTGAATTTGGAAGCTGTGCACATTTTGACTAAGCCCCTGTCAAAGGGGAAGATTGAGATGTTATGGGAGAGACTAAGCTTAGTGGAGAACACCTTCTCATAAAGCGGTAGTTTTACACATTGTTACCTTGTTTTCTCAGTAGTTAATTCTCCTTCCTCATAGCATAAGAATGATATTATGTTGATACATGGGAGCAGAAAATCCTTACCATTAGATGTGACCGGAGCATTGATGGCTGATGGAGTTAGGCATAACACTAGTTTACTGTGGCACAATTATAGCTATCTAAGTTGCATGGTATAGTGAAACATAAATGCATACATCCAAATCAAGAAAGTGTTGGAACCATGATCCCCAAAAAATCACGAAAAAAGGATATATATATATATATATAACTTTGAAAGCATTTAGAATACATATACAGATTCATAAATAATCGAGCAAGTGCTAAGAGACCGAAGGCCCAACAAAAACATGCTACAACAAATACCTACATATCATCACATTAAAATAAGATAAAAAAAAATCATGTCAAATCCAGATTTTGTGTAAATTATAGGTAAAATTTACTAGGGTCATGATTAAATTATAGTTCCATATCCTCATACATGACAGAAACATTGCAACCACCCCAATCCTGAAATCCCAAAAACTATTAAGTCTACTAGATTTTAAATGCAATATGTTATTGCCTAAATCTACCTCAGGCTGAAAAAAGGCAAAATTCAGGGTAACATCAAACCACGCTCAGTCTGGTAGCTAGCCCTACCAGAACAGGAGAGGGCTCTCTCCGGGTCAATCTCAGCAAAAAGTAATCAATAGGGCTTGAGATGACTGAAATAAAAGCTAATTTTAGGCTAGGTATATAAGTGAAGGATTTTGATTATGTTTTTGGGGTTTTTTGTTGGATCAAAGGGAAAGGCAGTTTTGGGTGCGGGGATTAGGCCTAGTTTTTGCAGAATTTTGATTGGGGCAAGGAAGGCAATATTTTTGATGCTTTAGCTTGAGTAAATGGATGGATCAGACCGGTGAGGAGATGAAGAGGGCAAGAGGGTCTCAAGAGTCCTCCTCAAACAGATGAAAACATGAAAAACTAAACAAAAATGAAGGCAGAGCAAAGCAAACCAATGAATTCTACTTGTATAATTTGTTTGTTCAGTTTAGGAAGAAAGGAGAATGAAAATGGTACACGTAAACATCAGTGAAAAACACCATCAAAACACAAAGCCACAAGGATCCCAAAGAGGGCTGCAAACCCTGGTCTATTCCTTTGCCAAAATTGCATAATGAAATGTACAATGAAGTGCTGGCAATCCCAAATGTCCAACTTTTCAAAATGACTGAAGAACTACATGATATAGACAAGACTAACCCATTCCCATGCCTCTAGGGCTTGAGATCATAATTCTAGGAGATGTTTCAACCATATCTAAACTAGGAACTAGAAAATAGGCAATGAAACCAACTTTCCTCTATATGCTAGGAAACTGATCCATTCACTTACATTTCACCTTTTGGTGAATGAATCTTCTAGAAAAAGTAAAAATGTGCCAAAATTAAATCATGGTTATGAAATTACATCAAATTAGATCAATAGTTACATGAAAAAGTGAAATTGGCCCAAAACTAGGTGAAATTCTGAGCTGTGGAGTGAAAAATAGGCCAAAATCCTCTATGCGCCGCGCCCAAAATCTCTATGCATAGCACAACTTTGGAGCTGATTTTGAGGCACTTCCTGAAGTCCAAATTGAGCTCATGATAGCTCATTGGAAAGCCCTTCCTGTCTACTTTCCAACCCAAGCGGAATTTCTGGATTTGATTTCCATTTTCCTCTCCAAAATTCAAATCTCCCAACACTGCTTCCTGTGTGTGCAAAAGGTGGCAGAAAGGCCATTTTTAGGGTGTTTTTGACCCTTTAGGCAACCCAGAACTTGATGAAATCCTTAGGTAATCCATGAGAATGCATAAATTTGATAAAAAATCCAAAAATACAAAGTTTCCCCCCTGAAGAGCTTCCAATTATAAGCGTGCGCAAGGTGGCACTACGCGTCGGGCAGGAAAATCTGTTTTGTGACCAAAAATTCAAAAATGACAAAATTTTCTCCAAATTCCTTGAAATTTGGGGTGAAGGTCCCTCATCAAGTACTATGCTCATCCAAGGAAGCTTTGGCCAATATTATGTATTTTCATGCCCCCTCAATGCCTTCTTCATCTATGTTGCCTGAGGTGAATATGAGGAGTTTGGTGTCTTTGTCTTGATTGCCAAATGTGTCAAAGGGAAAGGACTGTGGAAAATATGGGCAGTGGGTATAGTGGATTTTTTTCAAGTGAAAATTGAAGTGTGAGGACAGTCACTTGACTGTTTGGGGATTTGGGATTTGGGATTTTTTGCAAACAATATGGGAGAGGGAGAGTGATAGGGAATGGTAGGGTTTAGGGATAGGGAAAATAGGACTTGGGAATAAGTAATTTGGGATGTAAGGGGGAAGGGCTATATGATGATATGACAGTGAGGGGGAAGGGAACCACATGTGGAGAATGGTTTTCGAAGTACTTGACACCAAAATCAAACTTTAACAATCAAACTCAAACCCTAAGAGAGCAATTTTTAACACAATGATAGGGTTTAAGCTTTTGGCATACAAAATCTTATAATTAAACTCATATTTAACACCAAACATGGTTAATGACAATTACAAAGTCTCACAAACCAACTTGGAGCAAAGGAGGTCGAATCGATTTGAATTTGAGAGAGAAGGCAAGAAATTTTATGCTTTCAGCCCTGTGCACCGCCCGCCTAACCCAACGTGCCGCGACCTCTGTGTGCGCCACACGCATGTAATTTTACATTGTAGAAGCAGGCAATGCGCTGCGCTCCTTGTATGTGCCGCGCACTTTACCCAATGCGCCGCGCAGCTGAAACTCACCACAATTTCGGCCTTCCAAAGACTGTTTTGTTCCTCCACGGTTTGACTCAGCTTCACTCTTGTCTCTTGGCATATAAATGGATTGTAGAAACCACGAAAATATCTTATATGCCCACTGAATTTGATTTTTAATTTGAAAAAACAACTGTTTGAAAACTTTGGCACTTTTACAAAAGAACTCTGTTTTTGTTTCCTTTGATTTTTTGAGCTGAATGATGAATCTTTTGTCGATTTTTTGCAGGGATAGCTGGCATTGGATTTGGAAAAGGTGACCAGGGTTGTGCCTAAAGATCTTCATAACTGAAAAACTCTGAAAATTACATTTCTTTTATTACAAAAGACAAAATTAACGATTTTTCTTCAAAACAGAGTTTTGAAGAAGAATCATGATCAAGCAATATGACAATGAAATTTGCACTGAAAACCTATTTCGAACCTCCCTCATGTGCCTGCTGACATTATTGGACTCTTTGAGGACTAAATTAATGAAAACCTAGACCTAAAGACTGAAATGACTCTTTGCTGACCAAGAGACCAAACAGGACTGTCAATGGCTGGAAATGACTTTAAAATTGATTTTGATGGATAGACACGGACCAGCAGGCACATGACATGAGGGACATGGGTGACAAAACCCTTCCATCAGAAGACCGATGCTCCTAATGGAATGCAGATGATCGAACTGAATGAGACACCTAAAAATGAAATGCAACAAAATATATTTTGATCTCTGATGGAGGGATGAAGAGACCGACTCTAACATAATATAAATTTTTATTTTCTCCATATGAAAATGAGGTTGGAACCTGATCTGAATGTGATCGAATAAAGTGCTTAATAAGTTTGATTAGTTTGTCCTTTAGATTGAATGTTAACTGAAGAAAGATTTTAAGTGAAAAACAACATAAACCAACAGAAAATAAATGATTAAATCACAGCATAGAATCATAGATAAGAAGAAGCAAACAGTTTGATTACAGAGTTCATCCCTGGTGGACTACATCTCTGGGTCCGCTTTCAAGTGGGCGTCCATTTTTATTAGGATTGATCTTGAGGAATTTCCTTACACAGAAATGAATCAGAATGAATGTGCTTGCAGGAATTTTAGAACTCTATAAATAGAAAGTACTCTTCCTCGCCTTTTTGACGCCTATCTCCGCGCTCAATTTCGACACCCGATGGCTGAGAAATGTTGCAAACAAGATCGCTTATGTCCTTCTGAAACTGAACATGGAATTCTCTCCAAGCCTTCACAAAAAAAAGATTGAATTTCATAATGAAATCTCCATGGCTTTATAAGGTTGCATCGAACCTTGGCTAGCCAAAAATAACTTTGGTTGAGTCAAAAATGTGATAAGGTTAAAATTTTTCTCCATACATGAACCTTAGGGATAAAATCCTTAACTTTAGCATTGTATTAAATACAAAAACCCATTTTTGAACTATATATTGAAATCTCAGCCCAACGGTTAGGCTAATTGGGTAGAGGATGACAACCGCCGGCATGTGAACAGGCAGGCGGTCAGGGATAGCACCAGCGGTTATGACCTTAACCCTGGCGGTTCCGTTTTCCTACATTCACATGGCTGATCCATGTGGCCTCTACGCAGTTACATCTAGCGGACATATCCAATCAACTCCCATCGCGGTTTTCATACCTGTCACATGTTAATTTGATCTCCGAGACGGTTAAGCTTTGCGGTTAGCAAGCACTATTTTATTATTTGGTTTTATATTAATGTTTTTTAAACCAACTCCCGAACCTTATATTAAAAGGTTTATGGTATAGTTTTTAAATAGGTTTTAACTTTGCGCTTTAGGTTTAGGACTTAATTTTTTTGCAACATAATTTATCATGGTTTTCGTTAGGACTAGGTTTTGACATATGAATAGATTTTTACCATATCACTTAGGTCCTAGGTTGTCACTTATGAATAGGACTAGGTTAGAGCTTAGGATTTAGGGCTAGACTATTTTGTTAGGTTTTTAAACCTTAAGTCTTAGTTTTGACATATGCCTTAGGTATTTAGGAATAGGACATTACATTTCATAATGTATTTCACCATAGGAAACCTTAGAACTAGGTCTATAAATACCATGTCCCCTTTTACACCTTTTTCATCCAAATTCGAAACACATGACGACCTTGACACTGAAGGACCTTTTAGCTGAAAAAACTGGCGAAACTGCATGTATGAAGATTGATCTGGACGTCGATTGTACTTGGAACTCTGTTGATCTTTACTGGTTAAGATCCTCCTGGATCAATCCTCTCCACTTAAAAGCTTTTGGACCACAAAAGCTTGATTTTAAGTTGACTAAAAGTGAGAATACAGCTCCCTCACTTTCATTTTGACTTTGATGACATACAACCATACCTGATCATTGACCTGAATCTGATGCTTATCATGGCAAAATTTTAACCTGACTTGACTCAATGCTTTTCATGGCATAGAAAAATGTAAGGCTTGATTGTAAGCTTGATGTACATAAGCTACAAATTCATCCCACAACTTAGGGTTTTTACTGCAGTTACCTCAAAGAATATGTATCCTAGTCCTTTTCACCATTTCTGTCTATCCTTGAACCAAATCCATGTTGTCCCATGGTTGCAAAGGAACTGGAAGTGGCACATGCAAACCAATCTTTCGATTGCATGGCTTGCTTGTTGAACACATTACACATCCATTTATGTACTTCACAATTGTTTCATACATATGAGGCCAGTAACAATACTTTTGACTTTGTGCTGTAGTCCTGCTTACACTGAAATATCCTGCAATCCGAGAAAGATGAACTTCCCGAATAACCTGAACTATTTCTATTTGAGCATTATGAGTTAGTGATTCAAAATTTTCTTTGAAATCGTCATCAGTGTTATACTATTTTACATAACTTTCATGAATCAATGAACTTTTTATGCAGTACTACTAAAGTATTCAAAGACATCATATCAACTAATTTACTTGTTACACCTTCCCTGTCCTTAATTACTAAGTGAATTTGCTGAAGAAATCTCATCCCACTGTAGTGAGATTGTTGCAACTTAGTATATGACTGAGAGTATTGAAGTAGCTGATAATCGATGTGAATCACTGTTTCCATTGCATAACCTTTAACAGTTGTTTTAACTTCATATGGTTGTTGATGATCTAACAATTCTGTGAAATTTTTCTGCTTAAATGAATCAACTTTAACATCGACACTTATTCCCCATATCCTGTTTTGCTTATGAGCCAAAATTATGGGTGAAATGTATGGAGATGAACTAAATCGCATTAATTCTTTTCCAACCTTCCCTGGAATTTGTTGCTTTATTTATTTATGCTCTATAATTGACTTGTGATATATTTCAACATTAGAAAGAGGGGCAACAGACATCAACTGCAACTCATTTGATATTTCCATTTTATGAAGTAGATGTTTTGGTTCTTTGACTAGATCTTGAAATGAATCTATATTTTTAACCAAATTACCTTCATAATGAATTTCACAACCCGAAAAAGTATCATTAAGGTCCTTATGTTGCTCTTTTATCGACATGAATATGTATCTCTTACTTGAACTTATTAAGCACTTCATCTTATTAGCATTAATTAAATTAAAGTGATCTTTGATTTTATGTGCCCAAACGATGTACTTAATCCCATCTTTCATGAGATGATACCTATGTTTCTTTCTATAAAATACTGCATCGCAGTCATATAGATAAGGGCTACCTAAGACAATTCCACAAATGTCTAACGATATCACATCTAGCTCCACTTCATCGATATAGTTAGTTGTGATTGCGAATTTTAATCGACACTGTTTGGTAACATGAATTTGAGATTTTTCCTTTAACCACCCTAAAGGATATGGATTTGGATGATTATGTGTTTTCAAACCTAATTGTTTAACAAATGACTCAGAAATCCAATTTTCTTGTGATCCCGTATCGAACAATGTATCTATCTTAGTATGCTTTCAAGTTACCCTTATATGAAATAACTTGATTCTTTTATCTTCATTCTGTTGTTTGATGTTTGAAGAAGTAGAAGTACTAGCATCAGAAATTTTACCTGTTGTAACCATAGCAATGATTTTGCTTTCATCACCTGAAACAGATCCTAAGTCCAAGCGTTGTTGGATTGTTGTTTCAGCCTTCCTTTTACCCTTCTTCGTTTGGAACTTCTTTGGCTTCAGTTCCGAATGAAGTTTCCAACACCTAGCTTCATCATGGCCGATCGTTTGGCAATGTGTACACGTAGGTCTATCATATTTCTTCTAAGCTGTGGTAGTGTTATTTCCCTTTGACTTGCCCTTCTTTTTGTTGTCTTCAATTTCCATTTGATTGGATGTCTTTGGTGTAAACTTGAATGGTCTACCACCTGATTCGACATGAATAGCTTGAACACATAATTCATCAAAATCATTAGGATTGAACATTAATAATGTATGCTATAAATATGAATGGAAATTGCTAATATACTTCAACAAAGTTTCTTTTGTATCCAAAGAAATACCAAGTGCTAATTCCTTCTTTCTGAATTCCTGTGTGAACTCTTGAACATTTTGTCCCTTACCTTGTTGCAAGCGCTGCCAATCCATTACAACTTGTTGTGTGTGACCCAAGGGATAGAGTTGTTTCTTTAGAGCTTTAATAAAGTTAGTCCCTGAGGTAATACCTTTTCCTTTACGCTTTAAATCTATCTGTGTCTTACTTTCCCACCAGATCAAAGCAGTACCCCCCATTCTAAGAGTAGCTAATTGGATCTTTGTCTTATCATCAATAATATTTTGAATACGACAATAGAATTCTATTTGTTTTACCCAATTATCTAGTTTCTCATGGTTTATTTCACCGTCATACACAGGTAATTCGAACTTAACATCAAGTTTCAATAGTGGACTCTTAGGTTTCTTTTCTTTTTCTTATTCAAAACTAGAAGTAGAAGAGGAAGAAGAAGATGATGGAGATGATGGAGGAGAAGGAGATTTATCTGCCTTGCCTTTACCTTTTTCCTTATTTGATGCCTTCGACAATGAGGATGCATCTCTTGTATTTTTGTCTTCATATAATTCTTCCAACATTTGCTGCATGTTTAAAAACATCTGCTAGATTTGATTCTCATCCATGGTTTCTTTTCAGTAGCTTCAGGGGTTTCAACAGTCTCAGTCCCTCTCATCATTGATTGATGAATGAATTTCCGCTTTCCTATCTCTGGTTTGAATTCCTCAAGCTCTCCTTTTCCACGTTGCAATCCCAACCTAGTTAACATCCGCTGACAAAAAAACTACAAATGACAACCAGCTCTGATACCAAATATAATCTGAATGTGATCGAATAAAGTTCTTAAGAAGTTTGATTAGTTTTTCCTTTAGATTGAGTGTTAACTGAAGAAGGATTTTAAGTGAAAAATGACATAAACTAGTAGCAAATAAATGACTAAATCACAGCATAGAATCATAGAGAAGAAGAAGAAAATAGTTTGATTACGGATTTCATCCCTGGTGGACTACATCTGCGGGTCCACTTTCAAGTCCGCGTCCGTTTTTATTAGGATTGATCTTGAGGAATTTATTTACACAAAAATGAATTAGAATGAATATCCTTGCAAGCATTTCTGAACTCCATAAACAAAAATTACTCTTCCTCACCTTTCTGACGCTTGTCTCTGCGCTTAATTCTGACACCCAACGGCTGAGCAATGCTGCAAACAAGATCGCCTATGTCCTTCTAAAACTGAACACTGAATTCACTCCAAGCCTTCACAAAACAAAGATTGAATTTCATAATGAAATCTCCATGGCTTTATAAGGTTGCGTCGAACCTTGGATAGCCAAAAATAACTTTGGTTAAGTAAAAAATGTGATAAGGTTCAAATTTTTCTCCATACATGAACCATAGGGATAAAATCCCTGAACCTTAGCGCTATATTAATTACAAAAACCCATTTTTGAACTATATATTAAAATCTCAGCCTGATGGTTAGGCTAACTGGGCAGAGGATGACAATCGCCGGCATGTGAACATGCGGGCAGTCAGAGATAGCATCGGTGGTTACGGCCTTAACCTTGGCGGTTACGTTTTCCTGTGTTCAAATGGCTAATCCACGCGGCCTTTGTGCAGTTACACCTAGCGGACATATCCAATCAAATCTCTTTGTGGTTTTCATACCTGTCACATGTTAATTTAATCTCCGACATGGTTAAGCTTTGCGGTTAGCAAGCGTTGTTTTATTATTCGGTTTTATATTAATGTTTTTTAAACCAACTCCTGAACCTTATATTAAAAGGTTTATGGTATAGTTTTTAAATAGGTTTTAACTTTGCGCTTTAGGTTTAAGACTTAATGTTTTTACAATATAATTTATCATGGTTTGCGCTAGGACTAGGTTTTGACATATGAATAGATTTTTACCATAGCTCTTACATCCTAGGTGTTCACTTAGGAATAGGACTAGGTTAGAGCTTAGGATTTAGGGCTAGACTATTTTGTTAGGTTTTTAAAAATTAAGTCTTAGTTTTGACATATGTTTTAGGTATTTAGGAATAGGACTTTACATTTCATAAGGTATTTCACCATAGGAAACCTTAGAACTAGGTCCATAAATAACATGTCCCCTTTTACACCTTTTTCATCCAAATTCGAAACACATGAGGACCTTGACATTGAAGGACCTTTTCAGTGACAAAACTGGTGAAACTACATGTATGAAGATTGATCTGGACATCGATTGTACTTGGAACTTTGTCGATTTGTACTGATCAAGATCCTCCTAGATCAGAACCACTCTTGAACATCCTGAAAAAAATATTCTTTAAGAATTTTCCATTCCTTATGATGAGGAGGATGTGTTTCGAGCATCCTTACACCATCCTGCTATCATTCCCTAATGTATGAGTCTTGGGGATAATAAACCTGTATTGATTTCCTTTTCTCAATATTGTCCTTGTAATGAACAACCTAGATGTTGTGACTTTCCATGCCAGTCATCTCATTTCTTATGCCCATCCCAAAATGTCCCCACAGGTGTTGAGAAAAATCTCATGCCTAAGGAAGTCTCTAAGAAAGTAAGAAGAAATGTTTGGCCTTTGATCATATAAATTACAATTCTCTATAGTCAAGTTGGAGAGCATGATTCAATGGTATTTGAGTCTTGGGTGAGTGCTTGTCTTACGACATACTTTAAACAAAATTTTGAGGAGGGAGAGAGAGTTGTTGTTTCAAATGCTTCTTCACAGATTTGGGGGAAATAAGATTTAGATCAGAAAAGTTCCGATGCAAAAACAAAGCATGCATGGCACACCCACACATTGCAAAAGATGCAGGAGAAAGTTGGAGCTCCAAAGACTTCTTTTCAAGTGAGTCATCCTCATGAAAAACCACAAGATCTGAAAGGGAATGACTAGAAACAATGATTGAACCTAGGTGGTTATAGAAGATGAAGCATGTGGCTAACAAGAGCAGATAGAAGTACAACGAGTGATCTAAAAGGAGTGTATTAGTTTTGTCATGCTAAGTTTCCTTTTGGTAATATAAACATGTACAATTTGTCTCCATTTGTTTGCTTAAGGAATGAGTGTTTTGACCATGAAACATAGATGAATTAGTGAACTTTAAGCATGAAAATAATCCTTAAAAACACTAAACGACAGTGTATAACAGAGAAATACAATCACACATAGGTTTTACACAGTAGGCATGATGAAGCTGTTCACCCCTCCTAGGCTACATCTGTTGGTCCAACTCCCAATGTCATGTCCCTCTTTGTCATTATGCTCAAAATTGTAAATTACATGTGTTTTCTCTGCACCAATGGCTCTAGAATGATCAAATTAGTCTAGGTAGACTCTTGTTTCATCAACATTGGTCGAAAATTTACCTCCCCATGCATTTTTCCCAATGACAGCTAGAAAAGCTCCACTAAAAGTGGAGACAGGCACTTAACTGCAGTTTAATTTAGTGAAAATGCTAAAAATAGGGGCGCACTACAAGTTTGACGGACTGTTAAGCACAACATTGAATGTTACAGGTAGGGGTGGCCACATGCACACCTTCTACCCCGCCTAACTGTAACGATCGACACTAAACCTAGCGGAGACCTGGCCTTAATCGCACAGTATATGTGCTTGTGAACACTTTATATCGTTGGTGGTTACGTTTTATGCTGTGGGTTATGATGTTATTTTATTTCCGCCGGTTTTAACATATGATTCCATGATTTTTCATGTGACTAATGCCTTTGGGGCCACCAGCGGGCTAGGACCACTAGTGGTCCCCTCCCCCAATACATAAACATTAACACTTTATTATAATGTGGAGGGCTATAAATGTTAAGAAATACATGTAGGCGGACTGGTCAAGCTGCCTGCGCCTGTGCCCAAGGTCTCTAGTTCGATTCCTGTAGCCTCCAAATAAATTTTAATACACCCTCTTGAGGACACGTGGTGGCCTCCGGGCTTGCCATATGTCACTCAATCGACGGCTCTTGCAAAATCCATCCAGCGGCCCAAAAACACCTCCATACCACCAAAAATCAACGATCCACAACATGCCATGTGGCGCATTTTGGTTGGTAGGAGAAAACCAGAATATTCCCAGAATATGCCTGCTAACTGGGCATTGAGTCATAAATTTTTTGTTGTTTGGGAAAACGGACAAAATATGATATCTTCCTCATAGGACATTAGTTTTTCAAACCATTCATGGCATTGGAATTGCAACAACGAGACCTATCCAGTTGCTCAGGTTTGGACCTGTTTCGAGCACTTTCAATTTTGAGCATAACACATGATCTCTTGATCAACAAAAGAATTTAATCACCTATTCAGAAGATGAGGGTACTCATCCCTCACCTTTTCCACTTCAATCCATCTTGAGTTGTTTTATTTCCCTTGAGCCCAATCCGAAGATAATCGACAATTCCCCTCTTAGAAGTGTGTGTCCTCCTATCAAGGATGGAATCCTTCTTGAGCTCGTCCAAAAATTCTGGCGAGAAATCTTCTATAGATGGCAACAGAATATCACTCCCTTGATCATCAATCAAAGGAGGCTCATACAAATGTAAATTCTCCACATTGACAACAAAATACATTTGCATATATGAAGGCAAGTCAAGTTGAAATGCATTGTAATATTCCCAAATGGAATAATGCATTGGTACACAAACATAATATTTGTAACACAGAAAATGTACATGTAATTTTATGATCAAAACAGATATAGGAATAATAGCTGAGCCATTTTATTATGTGGAGAAGATTCAGTTACAACAATGTACAAGATATGAGGTAATCTAGCCAAAGAGATGGCCTAGAATGACCCTGAAAAGATGCCAAAGTAGGCACTGCGTAACTGGAGAGCTGCTGGAAGCAAATAATGTGTTTTCCCTTTAGAAGATAATGAATATATGACTGTAAGATGAAAATGGAAATGCATATCTACAGAAATCTGGAGCTTTGATGATGCCAAGATTCTAGATTTGGGCTCTATGATGGCAACCCAAGGTAACCCAGAAAGGATTTTCTAGATCTATGAGATGGGAAATTTACCCTCTTAGGGTTTGATCCCTAGTCTACTGGGTTATGCAAATATGAAGTTAGATCTGACAAATAGATGGATGAACAGTGAAATATGTCACAATATCATATCTAAGATTGAAGGGTTGATCCCTTCACTAGATCCTTAAGCTAGAAGCTCAAGATATAGCTCCTCAATCCTCCTCTAAATATTGCAGCTGCTGCTACACAACTTCTCATAAAAATTGCACTGTAAAGGAAGGAGGCTCTCTATTCTGCTGCTAAGATATGCAATGTAGCTCATAAATGATGGAAATAATGTATACAATGTGAAGGAATGATCCTCCACTGGATTACTCGCTGAAATGATAGCAACTTCCCTTCTCCCTTGGATCTACAAGAATGGACTGCGCAATTCCTGATGGAAATGCTGCTGCTAGGAGATGAATAATAGATGGCTTGATGCCTGATAAAGATATGAAGCACTGGAAGGCTAATCTTGAAGCTCAAGGTGATAGGATGAATCCTTCATCGGTTTCTCAACTGAAATATTGAAGGACAACCTTCTCCTCCCAAACTGATGTTCAGAAATGTGAAACTTATGAATATGGATGTTCTGTAGAAAGTAGGAACAATATGGAACCAATTCCTGATGATGAATGAAGGAAAATACTCTTTCAAGAGCTACTCAATGAAATAGGTGGGATTCTGTACTAGGAACACCTAGTGCTAAACAACACTTACAATCTTAGCTAAACAACCAAAGAAAGCATGGAATGTCAAATGACAAATCCAAATATAAACATATCATACATCAATAACAATCTCAAGAATGCCTCCAATGATGCCTTCATCTTCTTTATATAGTTTATGAGCCTTACCATGCCTTGGCCCACCTCTAAACTGCGTTGTGAATGTGGACATAATCCTCCATGTTTGACTACGCTGTCTTTCCAAGTCCTCCATCATGTCTACATACAATGTACACCCTCTCCATCATGTGTGTATTAATTTCACTACTTCCTCCACTAATTTATCATAAGTGCTTTATGACCTTATTTTGAATGCATTATGATCTCAGTTGGACTCTTCAACATCCTCATGATTTTACAT
The DNA here is from genome assembly GCA_034641835.2 of Pinus albicaulis. Classification (NCBI taxonomy): domain Eukaryota; kingdom Viridiplantae; phylum Streptophyta; class Pinopsida; order Pinales; family Pinaceae; genus Pinus; species Pinus albicaulis. The sequence goes on along the minus strand of CM076584.1, from coordinate 940,362,397 downwards.
TTAAGATCCATGATCTTATTTGACTGTTTCATCCTCCATGATCTATCTCATAAATGAGAGATGAACTCCATTAAATGAGCCACTGCACTACTCCATGATTCTAGATCTAGATCTAGAATATCCACATACACACATCAAAAGTGGATTTTATTCATATTTCAGGATTATGGGTCCCTCCACCCTTTAATTTACTTAGTTAATTAAGGAAATTAAGAACTCTACTATTCCAAATATCATGTGAAAATTTAGGAATATTACATGAATTATTACCAACTTGTTTAATAATTTTGAATGGACCATAACGAATAGGCTTGAGATTTTAACCTTCTCCTTGCATCCTTCCTTTGCTTATGTGCAACCATACTTCATCTCCTTCTTGAAACTTGTGATCAAATCTATGTTTCTCATGCCTCTCTTTGTACTTGCATTGACTCTTCTCAAGTTGTTCTTGAACTTGTTGATGAATAATTAGAATTTTCTCAATGAACTTTCAAGCCTTGTCAATATCGCTATGCCCATCAATTGCAACATCCTTCTTAAAGATGAAGTCTAATGGCGATTTCGAAAATTACCCAAAGTAGGCTTTAAAAGGTGAAGTATTTGTAGAAGAGTTCTTGGCCTAGTTGTAAGCATGTTGAATGTAATGCAGTTGTTAATCCCACAACTTGGGATGTTTGCTGCAATATCCTCTCAATAGATGCACAATGGTTCTATTCACCACCTTGGTTTGGCCATCAGTTTGCGGATGAAAAGTAGTACTCTTTTTCAATTTTTTGTCCATTATCTTCCAAATATTAGACCAAAAATTCCCAATGAACCTGGAATCCCTGTCACTAACAATACAAGTTGGAAAACCATAATGAACCCATAAATGTTGAAAATAATGTTTAGCAGTAATGGTTTTCTTACATGGCATAAGTATACACATTTTACTGAATCTATCCACAACTACATAAAGATAATAATGATGTTTTCTTGACATAGGTAGACCTCCAACAAAGTCCATGGAGACACTCTCCCATGGCCTTGATGGTACCGGTAGTGGCATGTACAACCCAAGCTTCATATTGCTAGGCTTGCTTTTTGCACACATAGAACATCCTCTTATAAATGCTACACACTATCTATCATCCTCTATAGAGGCGCCACTATTTTTCTTACCCCAAAGTGTCCAGCAATAAGAGACAAATGAGCCTCCCTCATGACACTAATTCTCTCTCCTTGTGGTATACGTAGCTTGCCCAAATGAAACAACAAATTGTTATGCATATGATAATCATTTTCCTCAACTTGATTCCCTTCACTCAAACTAGCATACACATATTTAAAATCAACATCAAATGCATACTATTCTATGTAACTCTCATTTACAATAGAATCATTTTTAAGCAAAGTAGAAGCACTTATAATTGGTCTTGAAAGAATATCCAAAAATTTATTGAAAATACCTTTCTTGTACCTTATAACCAGGTGAAACTATTGAAGAAATTCCATCCACCTAAAATGTCATGATTGCTACAATTTTGTTTGCGACTGCAAGTACTGTAATAGTTGATGATCGGTATGTATGATCGTCTCTTTACCCATCAAGTAGTGTTTCCACTTCTTAATGCTTTGTACCAACGCATACATCTCTTTTTCATATGTTGGAAAATTAGTTACAGCACCATTGAATGTTTCAGAATGAAAAGTGATAGGCTTACCATGCTGCAAAAGTACTGTGCCCATGGCATAATCACTAGTCTCGGTTTGAATCTCGAATGGCTATCTAAAATCTGGTAATGCAAGGACCGGAGCTAAACTGATCTTGTATTTCAAAGCTTCAAAATCTTGTTTTTGTTTGCCTCCCCATTGGAATCCTTTCTTCACACTTGTCATTGCATGCATAGGAGCTGCTATGGTAGAAAAGTTAGCAATAAACTTTCTCCAATACTGAGTTGCGCCTAAGAAACTTCTTACCTAGGTTATTAATTTGGGAGTGGGCCAATTCACAATGGCTTCCACTTTAGAAGGATCAATTCTCAATGCGCCTCCTCCTACAATGTGTCCCATATAAACCATAGAATTCTTTCCAAATTCACACCTAGACATCTTAATAAATAACTGCTCTTTCTTCAAAACATCAAGTGTTAGGTCCCTATATTACTAGTACAGTCCCTTATGGTTGTTAGTGTAACCCCCTTATTGTTATTATTTTACCCTTGTAACCCCCATTTTGTTATTATTGTGCCCTTAAATTATTATTGGTAGGTCAGCTAGGATTACATTGTGGCCCACTAGGATTACATTATGGCCCCATGGACTCCTATATATATAAAGGAGGTTTTGTAAATTGTATCATCCAAGAATTTTTCATTTATGTAATGTATTGGAGGTTTCCCCCTCGAAGTGGCTCATTTATAAGGCGTTTATATCTCTTTTCTTCTTTTTTTGGAGCTGGTTACACAACATTTGGTATCAGAGCTTTGGATTCTAGGGTTTCGCTGCTCCAAACAGGTCATCGTGGAATTTTCGCTATAACTTTTTTTCTACGAAGTTTCAGAAGCTGAAATTTTTAGGGTGCGAAGAAAAAATCTTGAGGAAGCCTGTGTAAAAATTTCAGAGTTTGGTTCGCAATAATTTCGGAGATATCATCTGTGGAAGTCAGGTATTTGTTCAGGCTCCTAAACAGGTCATCGTGGAATTTGCGCTATAAATTTTTTTCTACGAAGGTTCAGAATCTGAAATTCATATGGTACGAAGCTGAAATCCTGAGGAAATTCATCAAAAAATTTCAGAGCTTGGTTCGCAATATTTTTGGAGATATGATCTGTGGAAGGTAGTGCTTTTTCAGGCTCCTGAATTTCATCTCAAAGAGGTGATCGTGGGAAAAGTTAAATAACTCTCTTTCTGGGGATCGGATTGGAGTCCCATAAAAATTGGTTGTAATCACACAGACTGTAGTTTTTTGGCTATCAATTTCAGAGACAGAGGAAAAAACAATGACACGTGGAAAGTCATAGAAGTTCGCTCTACTGAACCAGTCCAGAATTAGGTCATTATGGGAGATTGGACACAACTTTGTCTTGGAGAATCCAAATCAGGTCAGACCTGTGGCATTCGAAAGATAATTCAGAGAGCTACGTTGATACTGAAATTCAAATATTGAAGTGCTACAGTCATAGAGATTATCCAATTTCAATATCGAGCTCCTCAAAAGCAAGAAAAAGGTGTGTATATTTTTTTTCTTTCCAAATTGCATAAGTCTTCTTTGAAGAATCAATTTGAATTGATTCCAAGGGCATATTGTAGAATATATAGCAGTATTGGGTTCCAAAATATGCCCCGTAAAAATAATTCAACACCCATTAAGCCTTCAGAAGGCTCTACTATGACTCATGAAGATGAAGAATTGCAACATGATCTATCAAAATTACAAGAGCAAGTGCAACAAATTTCACTCTCGCAAAGAGCAACAAAAAATACAATGGAAGTTCTGAAGAAAGGTGTGGAAGTGAAGATGGACGGTTTGAAGAAAGGCGTGGAAGCTAAGATAGATGGCGTGGAAGCTAAGATGTATGGACACTCATTCAAAATTTGCGGCAAGATCCTAGTACATATGATACATTTAGTTGGAAAAATGATTCCTTATGGTACAAAGATCACTTATATCTCTGTAAGAATTCCCAACTAAAACAAAAGATTCTTCTGGAATTGCACACTTCTCCTTTAGGAGGACACTCGGGATTTTTAAAAACTTACCACAGGGTGAAGAAAGATTTTTTTTGGGATGGCCTTAAATCTGATATTCAAAAGTTTGTGGTAGAATGTTTGGTTTGCCAGTAGAATAAAGTGGAGACAATTAAGACCCCGAGACTTCTACAACCTTTATCCTTTCCAAGTCAACCTTGGGAGGAGATTTCAATGGATTTTATCACAGGTTTACCTAAGTCTGAAGGAAATAATGTCATCATGGTGGTAGTTGATAGACTTACCAAGTATGCACACTTTTGTGCATTATCTCATCCATTTAAAGCAAGTACAGTTGCTACTACATTTGTGGAATGAATTCAAAAGCTACATGGAAGCCCATGGGTTATTATGAGCGAAAGAGATCCCATTTTTATGGGAAATTTTTGGACGAAGTTATTTTCTTGTTTGGGTACTCAATTAGCTCATAGCTCATCTTATCATCCTCAATCTGATGGTCAAACTGAGATAGTAAATAAATGTTTGGAAGGATATCTTCGTTGTTTTGTATCGGATAAACAAACACAATGGGTCAAGTGGTTACCTCTTGCTGAATGGTGGTATAACACTTCCTTCCATACTGCAGCAAAAATGACCCCATTTATGGCACTTTATGGATATCATCCACCATCCATCACATCATATTTAAGAGAAAATTCGAAGGTTCCAGCAGTGGAAGATCACATCGAGCATCGGCAAGAAGTTCTCCAACTCTTAAAGGATAACCTGAATTTGGCACAAAATCGAATGAAACAACAGGCAGATCAACATCGCAGCGAGAGAAGTTTTGATGTAGGAGATTGGGTATTTTTACGGCTACAACCATATAAACAAATGTCCCTCAAGCAAGCTATGAAGGATAATAAATTATCGCCAAAGTACTATGGTCCTTACAAGGTGTTGCAAAAGATTGGTACTATGGCATACAAATTGGAGCTTCCTGCTTCTTCGCCAGTACATCCAGTTTTCCATGTTTCATGCTTAAAGAAGGTTATAGGTGAAAATCTTCCAGTTCAAACAATATTTCCAGAACTTGATGAGGAAGGAAAAATCATATTGGAGCCTGAAGCGGTCACGGAAACAAGAACTCGACAACTACGGAATCGATCAATTTCAGAGTATCTCATCAAGTGGAAGAACTTACCCACTGAAGATTCTACATGGGAGGATGAGAATTTTATACAGAAGCACCCGGAGCTACTCAAGTGTTGAGGACAACACTTTTTTTGAAGGAGATGGGCATGTTAGGTCCCTATATCACTAGTATAGCCCCTTATTATTGTTAGTGTAAACCCCTTATTGTTATTATTGTACCCTTGTAACCCCCATTTTGTTATTATTGTGCCCTTAAATTATTATTGGTAGGTCGGCTAGGATTACATTGTGGCCCACTAGGATTACATTATGGCCCCATGGACTCCTATATATAGAAAGGAGGTTTTGTAAATTGTATCATCCAAGAATTGTTCATTTATGTAATGTATTGGAGGTTTCTCCCTCAAAGTGGCTCATTTATAAGGCGTTGATATCTCTTTTCTTCTCTTTTTGGAGCTGGTTACACAACATCAAGTACCCTCTTGACATGCAAGACATGCTCTTCTCTTGTTTTGCTAAAAATGAGTATGTCATCTAAATACACAATCACAAAGTCATCAAGAAATGGATGCAAAACATTATCCATAACAGGAATGAAAGTTGTTGGTGCATTACAAAAAATAAACGACATAACCAACCACTCAAAGAGTCCTTGTTTGGTTTTAAATGCAGTCTTCCATATATCATTTTCTGCAATTCTTACTTGATGATATCCACTTCCTAAATCTAACTTAGTGAAAAAAATTTATTCTTTTAGCTGATCTAGCAAACCATCTATCCTTGGGAGTGGGTATCGATTCTTTACCATTATCTTGTTCAAAGCTCTGAAGTCCACACACATGCACCAAGTCCCATCTTTCTTCAGAATCAGAACTATTCGTGAACTACATGGCGAAGTGCTTGGCCTTATGAGTCCCTTGTCCAACATGTCCTTGATTTGCCTCTTTCTTTCAGCATTCTCCATTATCGACATGCTATACATGCCGATGTTTGGAATAGGAAAATCTTGTTGTAACTAAATCTCATGTTGAATCACCCTTTTAAGAGGCAATCATGTTGGCTCCTGAAACATCTCATGATATGCATAAACTACATCATATAGATCTGATTTCAACTTAGGATCACAATCTTCAAATGACTCATGATTAACATCATCTTTAGTCTTAATCATTAGAAGAACAAAATTCTTACTTGAATTCACCAGCATTTACCATTACAATATTTGTCTTCTTGAGATGTGCTCTAACAATGTACTCCTTGCCATATTTGAATAAATGGAATTTTTTCTCATGACGATGGAAGATAGATTTCCTGTCATACAAGTAAGGACTGCCCAACAAAACACCTGTAATATCAAGTGGAACCGCATTTAATTCAATTGTGTCAACAAAATGTGCAGTTATTGCAAAGTGCAATATGCACTTCTTTGAAACCTGTAAATTTGCATCCTTACAAATCCACCCAAGTGGATATGGTTTTGGGTGTGGAATGGTCTCAAGATTAAGTTTCTTAACCAAATCTTCAGAGATTAAGTTTTCTTGTGACCCACTGTCAAGCAATGTGTCAATATTGGTATGTTTGGATATGACCCTCACATGAAACAGTTCAATTCTATCTTCTTCATTTGGAGCTTCTATGTGACAGTTTCAAGTACTAGTACTGGGTTTTGTTTCAATTTATTTCCCCTTCACGTTCTTCAATCCCATGGATGTAATTTTAGTTTCATCACTAGAATCCTCTCCTAAGTCATGTTGAGCTGTAGCTACATTTTTCTATTTCCCTTTGTTATTGTTATACTTGTGTCTCTTTTTAGGATGTAATTTACAACAACTTTTCTCTTCATGATCATCTCTTGAAAAATGTTTACAAACCACTTTCTCTCCCTCTTTCTTGACATATGCATTCTTTTTTCCTTTTCCTTTTTAGGTCTTCCCTTTGTTTTCCCCTTGAAATGTTTTTTTCTACCCTCTTCAAAACTATTTTTCCCTCTTGGTTATAAATGTGTATCTTGAACACATACCTCATATAGATTTGTAGGCTTAAACATGAGGATAGTTTGTTTAAGGTAGCTATTTAAGCCCCCTATGTACTTGAGCAAAGTATCTTGACTCTGCAAATCTACCCCTAATAAGAGAGCTCTTCTCCTAAATTCTTGGGTGTAGTCTTGTACATTTTTTCCTTTCAATTGTCTAAATTTTTTCCAGTTCATTATGGCTTTCTGCATGTGAGCTAATGGATAAAACATTTTTTTTATTGTAGTAATGAAATCAGTCCATGATAGAATAATATTACCATGATTTTTTATCTCCTCCTTTTCCTTGGCTACCCACAAAACAAGAGTTGCACCTTCCATCCTCAATGAAGCTAGTTGGATTTTGGTATCATCATCATGAAGGTTATGAATTCTCAAATAGACTTCCAATTGCCTAATCCAATTATCTATATTTTTTGCATTAAATTAACCATAAAAAATCGGCAATTCAAACTTAACATCAAGTTTTAGAAAAGGACTTTTACTAGTGTTCTTTGACTTCTGTGACTGATGTATAGAAAATGAACTAGAGGATGATGAGGATGAAGATGAGGGTGATGATGGTGACTTTCCACTACCTCCATTTCCTCCTTTTCCCTTCTTAAAATTATCTTCATCATTATGGCCTCCTGAAGACCCTTGTCCTTCCTTGTGAAGTTTTTATCCTTCTCCTTCTAGTCTCTCATTTCTTTCTTGATAAAGGACTCTCACCATTTTAGTCATGTCAAGGAATGCTTTCCTGAACACTCTTTCTTCTTCTTTGGGATCCACCTCTTCATGGATTTATCCTTCTCCTGGAGGCATGCTTAATGATACTTCTGCTTCTCTTGGAGGTGAACTAGGTGGTGCAGAATGTGGCAATCTTGCCCTCCTTTGTTGTGGCTCACTCTGAGAACCTCTCGCTTCCACCAATTTGCCTTTTCCTCTCTTAAGCTTGAGCCTAGTATGCATGAAATTCCTTGCAAAAAGTTAAACAAAACTTTGCACACAAAACACCAGAGGTTAAACTCTAACTCTGATACCAACTTGATATGAAAGGAGTGTATTAGTTTTGTTGTGCTAAGTGTCCTTTCAGTAATATAAACATGTACAATTTGTCTCCATTTGTTTGCTTAAGGAATGAGTGTTTTAACCATGAAACATAGTTGAATTAGTGAAATTTAAGCATGAAAATAAGCCTTAAAAACACTAAAAAATAGTGTATAACAGAGAAATACAACCACACATAAGTTTTACACAGTAGGCATGATGAACCAGTTCACCCCTCCTAAGCTACATCTACTGGTCCAGCTCCGAATGGCATGTCCCTCTTTTCCATTATGCTCAAAATTGTAAATTACATGTGTTTACAGGCCTCTAATGGATGTTTTCTCTGCACCAATGGCTCCAAAATGCTCAAATAAGTCTAGGTAGACTCTTGTTTCATCAAAATTGCTTGAAAATTGACCTCTCCATGCATTTTTCCCAATGACAGCTAGAAAAGCTCCACTAAAAGTGGATACATGCACTTAACTGCAGTTTAATTTAGTGAAAACCCTAAAAATAGGAGTGCACTCCAAGTTTGATGGATTGTTAACCATAGAATTGAATGTTACAGGTAGGGGTGGCCACATGCGCACCAGCTACCCCGCCTGACCGTAATGGTCGACGCTAAACCTGGCAGAGACCTGGCCTTAACCCCGTGATATATGCACTTATGAACAGTTTATATCACCGGTGGTTACATTTTATGCTGCGAGTTATGATTTCGTTTGATTACTACCGGTTTTAACATATAATTCCATGGTTTTTCGTGTGACCAATTCCTTTGGGGCCACCAGTGGGTTGGGACCACTGGCGGTCCACTCCCCCAATACATAAACATTAACACTTTATTATAATGCGGAGGAATATACATGTTAAGAAATACATGTAGGCGGACTGGTCAAGCCACCCGCACCCACACCCGAAGTCTCGGGTTCGACTCCTGTAGCCTCCAAAAAAATTTTAATACACTCTCTTGAGGACACGTGGTGACCTCCGAACTTTCCATGTGTCACTCATCTGACGGCTCTTGCAAAATCCATCCAATGGCCCAAAAATACCTCTGTACCACCAAAAATCAATGGTCCACAACATGCCATGTGGTGCATTCTGGTTGGTTGGAGAAAAATGAAATATTCCCAAAATATGCCTACTAACTGTACCTACATGCTGACTGGGCATCTAGTCACAAAATTTTTGTTGTTTGCGAAAACGAACAGAACACGATATCTTCCTCATACGACATTAGTTTTTCGAATTATTCATGGCATTGGAATCGCAACGACGAGACCTATCTAGTCACTCAGGTTCGGACCTATTTCAAGCACTTTCAGTTTTGAGCATAACACATGATCCCCTGATCAACACCACATTCATTGGATGACGATTCTCAAAAAGAGAGGTTGGCTCTGGTATTTGATGAATAACCAACTTCACATTTTCTTTTGGCATTGTAATAAATAAATTGAGCTAGTTCAAGCAAAACTCACTCAACTACTGCAAATGGAATTTTATTCACTATTTGAAGGACACATTTCATTATCGGTTAAGGTATTTTGAGGATGGAAAATTGATGTTGCATAGCTTTGTGGATTCAAAATATCAAGGTGATGCTAGTGCTAGGAAGCGCATATCTATGAATAAGTTAAAAACTCTGATTGGTGTTAGAGCATGCTCCACTTATGCCCAGAAGCTGCCCTACGTTGAGGTCATGAGAAATTTCTCTGTAAGGATTGTTTACCCAACAAGGAAGTATAAGCAGCGAAGCAACTACAGGGAATAAAAAGCCTAGGAAGTATAAGAAGCCAAGAAATTATAGGGAATAAAAAGCCTCCTCCATTTAATCACATCAAGCGTTCATAATGCAGATCAAATCTCTCTCTCTCTACTTTTACATCAAAAAACACCTAGTGGCATCCAATACGTTCGCGGCCTGTTCATATAGCAACAACAAGTTCTTTTGTAATGCAGGTGATTATTTAAGAGTGTCTAGATTCTCTGCTACTGGCTATCAAAAATTGATATGCATAGAATTGCATAAATCCTTCTTATTGCTATCTAATCACTATATAATTATTATTATTCAATTTTTTGGTCACATCCAAGCTAGACACCAAATTGGTGTATGAGACCCCCTCAACAATTTGAGTGCTATGAAGGCATACATACTCTACCCCCTTTTGGCTTCGAACCTATGACCTCTTATGAGGAAACACATGGTCTTAACCATTAGGCCCACTCAAGACTGTCTCCAAATGCATGTAGTTTTGACAACATGGATAATTTAGAGCGTTTTCAAGTTATCTTGATGGAACAACAGTCATTACTCTACACCTTCACCTTTCTCAGAAGGCTAGTCCTATGATAAGGAGCGATCATATAACTTCACTCAAAAAGGCTCTGCCTGAGTAAATTCCTCTGGAATGAATCTACACCAAAAAATTATGTCTAAAAGGCTCAAAGAAAGGGGATGTATATTACCCGGTGAACCAGAAAACAGTGGACTGATATTGTGAACCTCATCAACTCCCTAAACCTATGGATAAATCTAAGGAAGATTCCACCATAACTTATGGCTAATACACATACTTTATTGAGGTATAATTTTAAACAAATGGAGCAAGGTAAGGTAGGCCCTTATAATAATGGTTCCAAGGTAGCGTTTTCTTGAAGGGAGAATTTTGAAGAATGGGAAGAGAGTGCAAGACCCAATTCACATATTAATACACATTATATCAAGCTCGCCTAAGTCTATAGCACATATTAAATAATCTAGGCATAATTATAGGCCCAACTAACTAAAAATGCCAACACACAATAACACCAGCATTAATACAGATTTATACTTTAGTTAATATGGATACTCATATTCAATCACAGGGAAGACATAGTTCCCTAGTAAGATACCAAATTATCATTGACAATATTTTTGAGGCCTTAGGATTCCATCATAATAGCTAGAATTAATAGCACAAGTTATGTATGGCAAAGGGTGTGGGCACATTACCCTGATCAGAATTCCCCAATAGTACCCTTCTATTGAAGAGTGGAAAAACTTAACTAGGAGATTGATGTTGGCCACCAAGGTAAAAGAAAGCAGAAGGAATAACTTCCAAGCATGACGATTCATTATCTAACTCAGCCCATAATCCCCATTTTCATGTCAAATACATTAGGCATAAACACTTGATATGAAACAATGGAAAAATGTACCCCATGTGCGTTGAGATGAGAGGCATCTTTGGGCATTTATTTGGAGAATTCTGAATGTCATCATTAGCACCACTATTTGTGATGTAGATCATCAAAGAAAATCTCCTCTAGTTGTCCTTGGAAGTGAGGGGGAAACAAAAGGAACTTGGGTTGTTCTTTTGAAGAAGAAAATTTGAGAGGGCATTGGCTGGTTAAGTATCCCTCGCAATGCAATAAATAAAAAAGAAAATAAGAAACCAAAAAAAATGGAAAATGAATGGTACTCATATTCAATCACATGGAAGACATAGTTCCCCACTAAGATACAAAATTATCATTTACAATATTGATGAGGCATTATGATTCCATCATAATAGCTAGAAGTAATAGCACAAGTTCATAGCAAAATCAAGAATGTAGTTCTTATATCATTTTTCTTACTTGTCTAATGTCTTCAGCATGTTGTGTGTACGAAAAAGAAAGAAATTCAATGTTGTTTTGAAATACCCAAATTGCAATAACCTACAAACGACATTAAGAAATCAAATTAAAAACATTGTCAGACTCAAGTCACAACAAGCATAATAAAACTTAACTCAAAAATAGACTAGTTCCCTCAATTTTGAAAAGTAACATTAGCCCCACGAGATCTAAGCTTGCACTATCTAGTAATTAAAGCCCCTTTGAAGAGCTAAGGTTAGCACAATAAATAGTAAATGCACAAATTAGTTTATTTGTCACTTTAAATTCATGTCAGCTACAGACAACATACTTTCAGTTTATACGGTCTATCCTAAGGTCCTTGACAAAAGCCAATATTCTCTCCTCAGTCATGCCACATATTGATGACTCCATACTTCCATGTTTAAGACAATCACCACCTTCCACACCCCCAACCCCACCCCCCACCTAGTTCCAAGAAAAACTTAAATGATTACATCCTTTTTTCAGTCCTACCGACTAACAGGAACATCAGTAGGATATCATTTAGCAGCACTATTCCAGTAGAGGGGTCTCCTGTGACCCCCTTCCCCAACAAGACCCTCACAGATCTACCAACACAAATCCAAGGACAAAGATAACCCTTCCAAAAGGCAGCCCTCCACCCTCATACAATAGCATCAAGCCATCCCACTGAGATGGAGATACACACCATGGATTGGCCCTTCATCTAGTATTTTTCCTTTATCATAACTTTCTTCCCTTTGGCATCAGATGGAAGGAGAGGCACATATTAAGAGGTTGATGGCCCGCCAGCATGTAGTGCTTCCTCCATATCTTCAGAAGACAGATATAGTGGGAACTGAGGCACCTTCAACCAATATGTCTAAAATGCTTTTGGAACCAACAAAATAAAATCATTGTCTAATAGATGTTGAGATGCATAGAACAAATTTTAACATTTACTAAGATATTACAGATTATTTTAGCCAGTATGGACAAATGAATGACAAATCTAACTCAAAGACACTAAATAAATTACATGGAGAATATATATATATATATATATATATATATATATATATATAATCATGGGTGGGTTGACTCACCAGTTTCTTCCAAGTCACTAGTCAAGTTTCATTGGTGGGCCAAAATGCGTCTGGAGTCTAATTCAGCCCACAGAATTCCATCGTGTCATGGTTGAATACTATCTGTAACTCAACCATTTGGAAATGGTTTTATGTAGTGGCTCTTCTTTTTGGGAGCCATCAGAATTGTTGGACATTGGATAAACCAACGCTCCCCGTGTGTTTCGCAACAAGGACTAACCGCCTTTCATGGATCCTTATCTCTGGCTATGCGATCGTTGACTAACACCTATGAGTTTTGGTCTAACGGCAATTTTGATTCCCAACAAGTGGTATCAGAGCATAGGTCATGAGTTTGATACACACCTGGCTTGCATTTGGGGGGAGATTTTTGGACATTGGATAAACCAACGCTCCCCGTGTGTTTCGCAACAAGGACTAACCGCCTTTCATGGATCCTTATCTCTGGCTATGCGATCGTTGACTAACACCTATGGGTTTTGGTCTAACAACAATTGTGATTCCCAACACAGAATGCCTCTAACAGTGAAATTATATTTGCAAATTCAAAATATACCCTTAATTCCCGATGAAGAATGTAACAACCCTCTCACATTATTATACACTTTAACAGTCAAATTATATATGCAAATGAAAAATATACCCTTAATTCCTGATGAAGAATGTAACACCCCTCTCACATTATTACTATAATGTATATGCATCTCTCCATTTTTTTTTGAACAATATATATATATATATATATATATATATATATAGCAAACCCTATAGTTTGAACAGACCACCAAAAGGCGTTCGAGTAAGTTCATTCAACCATAGAGGAATCTACTCCAAACCCCTTGAGGCCTCCCATAATTCGACTCCTATATCAGGGATCCTAAATATTTATAAGTTGTGGAATTTACTGTTTTCTAGCAAGCCCCCATATACTTGGTCAGCTATTTTAATAAAATTGCATCAACCTTGAGAATTCAATCCCCTTCTCATGGGATTATGAAGCATGGAAATTTTTGGGGGAAATGTAACATCAAAACCAAAAGGAAGGACAATAGAAAAGGGATAGAGGGAGGTTGTTATGTATGGGAAAGGGTGTGGGCACATTACCCTTCTCAAAATTTCCCAGTAGTACCCTTCTATTGAAGAGTGGCAACACTTAACTAGGAGATTGATGATGACCACCATGGTAAAAGAAAGCAGAAGGTGTTGTTTAACCAGCGCCAAAAATAGACGAAAATAGATATCAACGCCTTATAAATAATCCTCTTCGAGAGGGCAACCTCCAATACATTACATAAATGAAAAATTATTGGATGATACAATTTACAAAACCTCCTTTCTATATATAGGAGTCCATGGGGCCATAATGTAATCCTAGTGGGGCCACAATGTAATCCTAGCCAACCTAACAATAATAATTTAAGGGCACAATAACAACAATATGGGGGTTACAAGGGTACAATAATAACAATAAGGGGGTTACACTAACAACAATAAGGGACTATACTAGTAATATAGGGACCTAACATGCCCCTCTCCTTCAAAAAAGTGTTGTCCTCAACGCTTGAGTAGCTCTGGGTGCTTCTGTATAAAATTCTCATCCTCCCATGTAGAATCTTCGGTGGGTAAGTTCTTCCACTTGATGAGATACTCTGAAATTGATCGATTCTGTAGCTGTCGAGTTCTTGTTTCTGTGACCGCTTCAGGTTCCAATATGATTTTTCCTTCCTCATCAAGTTCTGGCAATATTGTTTGAACTAGAATATTTTCACCTATAACCTTCTTTAAGCATGAAACATGGAAAGCTGGATGCACTCGCGAATAAGCAGGAAGCTCCAATTTGTATGCCATAGTACCAATCTTTTGCAACACCTTGTAAGGACCATAGTACTTTGGCGATAATTTATTATCCTTCTTAGCTTGCTTGAGGGACATTTGTTTGTATGGTTGTAGCCGTAAAAATACCAAATCTCCTACATCAAAACTTCTCTCACTGCGATGTTGATCTGCCTGTTGTTTCATTCGATTTTGTGCCAAATTCAGGTTATCCTTTAAGAGTTGGAGAACTTCTTGTTGATGCTCGATGTGACCTTCCACTGCTTGAACCTTCGAATTTTCCCTTAAAGATGATGTGATGGATGGTGGATGATATCCATAAAGTGCCATAAATGGGGTCATTTTTGCTGCAGTATGGAAGGAAGTGTTATACCACCATTCAGCGAGAGGTAACCACTTGACCCATTGTGTTTGTTTATCGGATACAAAACAACGAAGATATCCTTCCAAAAATTTATTTACTATCTCAGTTTGACCATCAGATTGAGGATGATAAGATGAGCTATGAGCTAATTGAGTACCAAAACAAGAAAATAACTCTGTCCAAAAATTTCCAGTAAAAATGGGATCTCTGTCGCTCATAATAACCCTTGGGATTCCATGTAGCTTTTGAATTCTGTCCATAAATGTAGTAGCAACTGTACTTGCTTTAAATGGATGAGATAATGCACAAAAGTGTGCATACTTGGTAAGTCCATCAACTACCACCATGATGACACTCTTTCCTTCGGACTTAGGTAAACCTGTGATAAAATCCATTGAAATCTCCTCCCAACGTTGACCTGGAATGGATAAAGGTTGTAGAAGTCCTGGGGTCTTAATTGTTTCCACTTTATTCTGTTGGGAAACCAAACATTCCGCCACAAACTTTCGAATATCAGATTTAAGGCCATCCCAAAAAAATTCTTTCTTCACCCTGTGGTAAGTTTTTAAAAATCCTGAGTGTCCTCCTAAAGGAGAAGTGTGCAATTCCAGAAGAATCTTTTTTTTTAGTTGGGAATTCTTACAAAGATATAAGCGATCTTTGTACCATAAGGAATCATTTTTCCAACTAAATGTATCAGATGTACTAGGATCTTGCTGCAACTTTTGAATGAGTGTCCATAAATCTTTGTCCTTCTTCCTTTCATCTCTTGCTTTGGTTATCCAATCTGGTTGGATAATAAAAATGGCACAAAGAAATGCTTCCACCTCTTCATTCTTTCTTGAGAGTGCATCTACAACAACATTAAGCTTTCATTTTTTGTAGATTATTTCAAAGTCATAACCCAACATCTTTGTGACCCATTTTTGATGCTCTTCTGAAGATAGTCTTTGTTCCAAAAATTGTTTAATACTATCATGATCAATTTTTACCTTGAAGTGTCTTCCCATTAGTTAAGTTCGCCATTTCTTTAGTGCATGCAGTATTGCTAACATTTCCTTCTCATAAATAGGTTTCTGTAAATACTTTCCTTTGATTGGAATACTTTCAAAAGCAATGGGTCTTCCTTCCTGCATTAAAACTGCACCAATTCCATTTCCTGAGGCATCACATTCCACAATAAAGGTTTTTGTGAAGTCTGGTGTAGCTAAGACCGGTGCTAGGCACATTGCCTCTTTAAGACGTTCAAAGGCCTTAGTTGCTTCAGAAGTCCATGAAAATGCATCTTTCTTCAATAATGTTGTTAGAGGTGCTGCTATTCTCCCATAATTCTTAACAAACTTGCGATAATACCCTGTTAACCCGAGAAATCCTCGCAACTTCTTTATGCTTGTGGGGACTTTCCATTCCTTAATGGCTTTAATTTTGTTAGGGTCTACTTTAACACCCTCGTGAGATACAATATGACCCAGATATTCCACCTCTTGTACTCCAAAGAAACATTTGGATTTTTTTGCATATAATTGTTTCTTCTGCAATAGTTTGAGCACCCTGTCAACATGTTCAACATGATCCTTCCAAGACCTGTTGTAGATTAGTATATGATCAAAAAATACTAGCACAAATTTTCTAAGGAAGGGTTTGAAAATGGAATTCATCAACCCTTGAAATGTAGAAGGTGCATTGGTAAGGCCAAAAGGCATGACCAAAAATTCATAATGACCCTCATGAGTTCGAAATATTGTTTTTGGAATATCTTAGGTCTTCATTCTAATTTGATGATATCCTGAACGAAGATCCAACTTGGTAAAATAAATTGCTCCATGTAATTCATCCAATAAGTCGTCAATCACAGGAATGGGAAATTTGTCTTTAATGGTGAGCTTATTGAGCTCCCTATAATCTGGACACATTCACCATGATCCATCCTTCTTGTGTACCAATACTACAGGAGCAGAGAAAGAACTTTGACTAGGTTGAATTATACCCGCCTCTAACATTTCCGCAATCATACGTTCAATTTCGCTCTTTTGGAAGTAAGGATATCTATAAGGCCTGATGTTTGGAGGAACACTTCCTGGAATCAAATGAATAGCATGATCATGATCATGAATAGGTGGGAATCCTTTGGGAGTTTCAAACACCTTGGAATGATTGTCCAAGACTTGTTGGAGATCTGCAGAAATAGATGATTTTGATGTCGGAACTTCTAGTGAGCATAATTGTGCAATTACGCCTCGTTGTTCTTTATTTAGAAGATTTGTCATGACATTAGAGCTTATTATCCTTCCTGGCTTCCCTTCAATACCCCGTAATTCGACTTCCTTTCCTTCTGAAAAAAATTTCAAGAAAAGTTCTTGAAAATTAAAAGCTACCATCCCCAAAGATTGTAACCATTGTACTCTAGTACAACATCAGCACCTCCCATAGGAATGGAAAGCATTGGACTAGTCAATACATATTCCCCCATGGTTAGCTTAATATTATGGCATTTTCCAGAGCAATTTATAGTTCCTCCATTTGCAACCATCATTTGACATTCTGGTGCTGGGTATAGGAAACAATTTAATTCCTTGGCTACCTTACAATGAATAAAATTATGGGTGCTACCTGAATCAATCAACACTATTACCTTTCTCTTCTTGATTTGTCCTTTTATCTTGAGAGTTTGAGGAGTGGTAATTCCTGCCAGTGCATTACACGATATGTTCGGATTCATTTCTTCCTCTTCTGGGGCTGGTTCCTGGTGTATATCCTCTTCTTGTTCATTTTCTTCTTCCTCTTCACAATCTATGTAAAATAATTTCTTCTGAGCACACTTATGACCTTTAGTGTATTTGCTATCACAACTGTAGCAAAGCCCTTTTGCTCTTTTTTCTTCCAATTTTTGTGGTGTCAACCTTGTAGGTTGTGGAAATCTAGGCGTAGCAACACTTCCTTCTTTATAGAATTGAGTGGTAGGCTTCCTTGTCGCCATAATTTTACATTCAACTTTTCTTGCCAACATGAATGCCTTCTCTAATGAATCAGGTTCCAAAACGCGAACTTCATGTTGGATGTTATCCTTTAAAGTGCCTATGAAGAGATCAATCCTGTGTTCCTCTAGAATATCAGTTACCCTTATATTCAATTTTTGGAAGTCCTCAATGTGCTCCCCCACTAAGACCTTTTGTTTGAGATTTATCAATTGGCTAAAGAAGGTGTTTCTCTTTGTATCCTCATAATGTGCTATCATTTCCTCCGTAAAAATTGACCAAGTGACAATTTTTTCATGGGAGAAAATCCATCGATACCATACAATTGTATTTTTTTCTAAATGTAAAGTTGCAATGCATACCTTTTGTGTGTTTTTCACGTTATGGAGATCAAAATATTGCTCCATCTGTAGTATCCATGTTACAGGATCCTTTCCATCAAACTTCCTCATCTCCATTTTTGGAATATGGTGGTTCTTCCTGCCAACATTAGAGTTTATGAAATCATAATTAACATTTATTTTTTTCTCATCATGAGTTTCTTCTACTATCTTTTCACCATTATGAAACATTTCTTGTATAAACTTTGTGAAACCTTCCATGTCTGCTTTTAGATCATTCTTCATGTTTTCCATGTTGTCTTTCATGTCATCCATCTTAGCTTCCATTCCAGCTTCCATGCCATCCATCTTAGCTTCCACGCCTTTCTTCAAAACTTCCATTTCATTTTTTTTTGTTGCTCTTTGCGAGAGCGAAATTTGGTGCACTTTCTCTTGTAATTTTGATAGATCATGTTGCAATTCTTCATCTTCATGAGTCATAGTAGAGCCTTCTGAAGGCTTAATGGGTGTTGAATTATTTTTACGAGGCATCTTTTAGAACCCAATACTGATATCTATTCTGATGGTTTATTACCTGCGCCCGGCTGTGATGTGTGGCTCTTGCTGCCGAGTCATTTTTCTTAGATCTGTGGATTGGATTGGTAACTCAAAGTCGGTGGAAACGAAGAGCGCCCGCCCCTTTCCTCCACGGCCATTGCGCTTCCTTTTCAAGCATGAATACTCTAAGCGCGATCACTCGTGGGTGAACGGCTCCTGGGCTACCTGCAATCAACTCATGCGTGAAGGGACTCAGAGGCTAACTAATCAGAAACAGCCAGAGTCCGATAACACTACCATTGCTAAGAAGAAGTCTCAACTAGATCTGGAGCTGGCCTTGCAACCCAGAGAAATCGCTAAGACGACTTCGATGCCCCTTCCTGGCAGCTGGGATCCCTCTCATCCCCAGCAAATGACATTTCAGATTCAAATAATTCTTTTGACGGGAAAAACCCTGCTCCTTGAGGTGCAACCCTCATTTACTGTGGGCTATCTCTCACAGATCCTCGAGAAAAAGTTGGGGATTCCTTCCTCCCTTCTGCGGCTCCTCTTTGCAGGTAAGTAGCTTGACTACAATCTGCCTCTTTCCTTTTACAAAATAGCAAGAAATGCCACAGTGATCCTATCGCTTCGACTAAGGGGAGGTGCTGTTGGGAAATCCTCTGCCCCCAAAGGATTTTCTTATAAAGATGCAGTTCATGCACAACCTGCCAAGCATACTGCTCAACCTGCTGAGGGTCCGAAACCTTTCTTGGTAGACAAAATGGAGAAAACCCCAGCTATTGAAATTTCTCATCCTACTCTGGATGATCAATACCAGACATTTGCAGAAAAAGCCATCATTTGCAGGTTTAACGGACTATGGCCTCGTACTGCTGATCTATACCAGTGGATCCGCACCAATTGGACCAACAACACCAAAGTCTTTTTATGCTCGAAAGGCTTCTTTATTGTTTCCTTTGTCTTCAACGAAGATTACCAGAAGGCCCTAATGGGGGGCCCCTGGTTCTGGGGTTCAGCCGGACTTTTCCTCACCCCCTGGTTCCCAGATTTTGACCCCTCTACTGCTGTAATCACCAAGCTTCCTATCTGGGTCAGGCTTCCAAATCTCCCTGCGCATCTCTGGCATTTTGTTGTTTTTCAATCAATTGGGGACACTCTTGGCTGCTTCCTGGCAACAGACACATCAAGGGCAGAGAAGGGTATATATACCTTTGGCAGAATCTGTGCAGAAATTGACATCAGCAAAGGGCTGCCAGACCAGATCATCCTGAAAGTTGGGGACTTCCATTGGGTGCAAACGTTGGACTATGAGAATACAGCCTTCAGGTGTCGTCATTGCCATCAGACAGGTCATCTCCAGAATTCATGTGCAACGTTCGTCGACAAAAAGAAGATCCTCACTCGCAAATCCAAACCCAAGAGCTGGAAACCGTGTGATAGTCCCCCTATGGATGACTTCGAATCCTCTAGCTCTGATGAGGAGGATATTGAAGTAGAAGAGGAGAATGTGGAGCTTCCAAAGGACCCGCCCTCAGATCGACCCGAGGATCCCACTGCTTCTTTGATCTTGCAGAAACGCTCTCATGAGTCTTCTTCTCCTGACTCAGATAAGGAAACTTCACCTCCCGCACAGAACAGTCTGCAAGTGGTTCTAGTCCAGCCAGATCAGAATGGTTGGGTCAAAGTCAGTAAAAAGAAAGGAAAAAAATGTCGTTTGGGAGACACTGCCCATGCTGGGTAGACTCCTCAGCTTAGCTTGTTCTTCTCTGTTCTCTTTGTCACCTGTCACTCTCGTCATTGTTGCTCTCTGGGACCGATGTTGATACTATATCATTTCCGGTTCCCCTGCTTTTTGCCTCGCTTCTATGCGAGCTCTGATTGTACTATATTCCTCTTCTTAATAGATTTAGTCTTATTCAGAAAAAAAAAAAAAAAAAATACTGATATCTATTCTACAATATGCCCTTGGAATCAATTCAAATTGATTCTTCAAACAAGACTTATGCAATTCGGGAAAAAAAAAAAAAAAAAAAACACACACACACACACCTTTTTCTTGCTTTTGAGGAGCTCGATGTTGAAATTGGATTACCTCTGTGATTGCAGCACTTCAATATTTGAATTTCAGTACTAGCTTAGCCCTTTGAATTATCTTTCGAATGCCACAGGTCTGACCTAATTTGGATTCTCCAAGACAAAGTTGTGTCCAATCTCTCACAATGACTTAATTATGGATTGGTTCAGTAGAGAGAACTTGTACGACTTGCCACGTGTCACTGTTTCGTCGTTTAGCTTTGAAATTGATAGCCAGAAACTGAAGTCCATGTACTTAAGACAAATTTTTATGTCACTCCAATCCGATGCTCAGAGAGAGAGTTATGAATCTTTTCCCACGATCACCTCTTTGAGATGAAATTCGGGAGCCTGAAAAATAACTACCTTCCATAGATCATATCTCCGATAATATTGCAGACCAAGCTCTAAAAATTTTTGAAGTTTCCTCAGGATTTCGGCTTTGCACCCTAAATATTTCAGATTCTGAACCTTCGTAGAAAAAAATTTATAGTGAAAATTCCACGATGACCTGTTTAGAGTAGTGAAACCCTAGAATCCAAAGCTCTGATACCAAATTTTGTGTAACCATCTCCAAAAATAGAAGAAAATATATATCAACACCTTATAAATAATTCACTTCGAGGGGGAAACCTCCAATACATTACATAAATGAAAAATTCTTGGATGATACAATTTACAAAACCTCCTTTCTATATATAGGAGTCCATGGGGCCATAATGTAATCCTAGTGGGGTTACAATGTAATCCTAGCCAACCTAACAATAATAATTTAAGGGAACAATAATAATAATATGGGGGTTACAAGGGTACAATAATAACAATAAGGGGGTTACACTAACAACAATAAGGGACTATACTAGTAATATAGGGACCTAACAGAAGGCATAACTTCCAAGCATCAAGATTCATTATCTAATTCAACCCACAATCCCTACTTTCATGTCAAATACATTGGGCATAACCACTTGATATGAAGCAACAGAAAAATGTACCCCATGTGCGTTGAGCTGAGAGGCATATCTGGGCAGTTGTCTGGAGAATTCTGAATGTCATCATCAGCACCATTTCCTGTGATGTACATAATCCAAGAAAATCTCCTCTAGTTGTCCTTGGAAGTGAGGCGATAACAAAAGGAACTTTGGTTTTGCTTGTGAAGAAGAAAATTTGAGAGTGCATTGGCTAGTTAAGTTTCCCTCGCAATGCAATAAATAGAAAATAAACAAGAAACCAAAAAAATTAGAAAATGAATGGATACTGATATGCAATCACAGGGAAGACATAGTTCCCCACTAAGATACCAAATTATCATTATAGTATTGATGAGGCCTTATGATTCCATAATAATAGATAGAAGTAATAGCACAAGTTATGTATGGGAAAAGGTATGGGCACATTACCCTTATCAGAATTCGCCATTTTTACCCTTATACCGAAGAGTGGTAACACTTAACTAGGATATTGATGATGGCTGCCGAGGTAAAAGAAAGAAGATGGAATAAATTCCAAGCATCAAGATTCATTATCTAATTGAACCCACAATCCCTACTTTCATGTCAAATGCATTGGGCATTGATATTTATTTATGTAGGAACGTAGAAAAATACACATATAACCATAAATATAAAAATGCAACGGAAATAAAACCTCATTTCATTAATATCAAAGAACTGAAATTTGTTTACATATAGAATGGAAATAAACTAGCTATGGCGTTGGTAGCTTATCTCTGAGAAGAGATGTGGTGGCTACAAGCCTCTGAACTCTGTGTTACAATGAGGTTCGAAGGCCTATATACTATTGAGAAATAATGGAAAATTGTAAACATCCAAAAACCTTACACTAGGAGATGAAACGATAGAATATGGACCCCATCGGGGTAAATTGGTACATCAATTTCCCGAGGTCGTAACTTTGGCATGATATCTCCGTTTGACGCACATGATACATCATTAAAAATATCTATATGAGGACTAAAAATATTAATTATGGATATCAAGTTCAGATTGAACCATTAATCATCGGAGGTCTTATACCCAAAAAACGTCGTTTAGGGCCTCAAAACGGCTCTGGAAGTTGAGGGCCCAAAAAACTGCTAAAAATAGTAAATTGTGCTATAATTAAGGAAACTAAAAAACTAAAAGAAGCAATGGTGGGGCCCCAAGTGGAAGAGGCAGGTGGCCACCAATATCCACCTGGATCATTCCTCCCCCCTTAGGAAGCAATGGTCTCCATTATGTTGAGTTCCTCCATGAGATGAGGAAACTTCTGCTGAACTTGGTCCCTGATGAACCACTTTCCTTGGTGCAGGATTTGGCTAGCTTTAACAACCCAATACAGTTGGATCTTATGCTGGTGAGTGTTCTTTATTTTCACTTCCATGATACAATTGTTGGTGGCTTGTTTCATGCACTCTGGGTTTAACTCTGTTGGTGTGAGTTGTTCTGCAATGTCAGAGGTGTCCAATAGAGGTGGGAAATGCGACCGAAGGCAGTCCACATTGAATACTGGGTGAAAACCAAGAAATGGTGGAATAATAATCTTGAAGACATTGTTTCCTATAGCCTTGGTGATGGTGTATGGCCCATATCGAAGTGAACAAAGCTTGTGGTGGGGTCTAGTGAGGTGTTCCTTCTGTAAATGTAGCCACACTTTGCCACCCACCTAGAAGTGGTGTGGCACCCGATGTTGATTATGTTGTTTCTTGTACTTAGCCTTGGCTCTTTCCAATATTTCATGAACCTGCTGGTGGATGTGTTGAATGTGCTCAATGAATTTTTTCGCTTTGTCAAATTCAAACTAGACATGAGCCAAATTGGCCCGAGTAGCCACAAATCACATGGCTACGTCAATGGGACATAATGGTTGGAACCCCAGGCCCACCTGAAAGGGGCTATGTCCGGTTGAGCTGTGGAGAGCCCAGTAATAACTATGTTGTACATAGGGAAGGATCTCATCCCATGTGAGTGAATTCTTTGAATTTTACATGCGCATAATGTGTACAATCATCATGTTGACGACCTCTATCTGGCCATCAGTTTGGCGATGAAAAGTTGTGGACTTGGTGAGCTTGGTGTCTAGCATTGACCAGAGTTTGGACCAAAATGTGCTGAGGAAATTTTTTTCCCGATCTAAGATGATATACTGTGGGATCCCAAATTGCACCCACACTCATTCAAAGAAGATTTTAGCAGTGGCTTCTGTTGTGATATTTGTTGAGCCTTAAATTTGTGCTTTCCTTCACCTCATTTTACCTCATTCTCCCTTGTCCATTTCCATTTTGAACCCAATTGATCAATAAAAATAGTTAAAATTACTTCTAGAATGGTTTACATGACTGACTTGTTGAATTTTGTGATTGTTGCCATTGTTAAGCATTTTTGACCGGAACTAGCTGCAGAATGCAGACATTCCGTAGCTAACCGGCGATTCTGCAGCTACCTTTATGTTTGAGTATGTTCCAGGTGGCCTCTTGAGGAAAAACGCATATGGGCATGATCCACGTCATGCCTACATGGTGTGTTGCTCGTCATGGAAGAGGAAATGAATTCTGTGTATGGTTATGAACGTGGGAACACATTTGTGAAGGAAGACTCCTACTAGGACTGTCTCAGTCCAGGTGTCTTTTCTCCTTCACGCAGCCACCTCAAAGACTCCTAAAATGATTTGGATAAGGAAAGACATCATTCCTAAATTATTGTAATTATTGTTACTTGCATTTACTTTATAAACTCTTGAGTAGGCCGAGAGTTTAGTTAGAAATTTTGTGTTAGATTTGCTGTTGGATTTTGTGTAAACTCTGTGTTACGTCTTTGAAGACACAGAGCATTATGTTCAGACTCTTGCATCGTTAATGGATCAGACAAAATTATCTTGAAGGCGTGATTTAATTTGGAGTTGAATGCCGTCAAGTGGTAGAGGGCCCCTGCCTCTTGCACGGATTTCTTTTGCGTAAACTAGATAAGTTTTTCCTAGCTGCCTTTATGTTTTGCATTTGAATTGGTAGTTGTTTTGTTTTATATACTGTAGTCATAATTCGTTCCAGTTCTTCCACAAGAAGACATTATTCCAACAGACCAAAATAATGAATGATTAATGACTATGGTATTGTAGGATATCAGTTAGATTTGTATTTGTTTTAACTAGCTACTGTAGCCATAATTCATTCCAGTTCTTCCATAAGAAGACATTCTTCCAATAGATCAAAATGATGAATGCTTAATGACTATGGTATTGTAGGATAGGAGTTAGATTTGTATTTGTTTTTAACTAGATACTGTGGTTATATTCATTCCAGTTCTTTCACAAGAAGACATTCTTCCAATAGATCATAACACTGAATGATGAATAACTATAGTACTTTAGGGAGTAATTGTAGTTTTTGTTACTCACTATCACAGTTGCACTTGTCCTAATCATTCTTCCACAAGAAGAAATTCTTCCAAGACATCCTTAAGAAGTTCAAGATATGACCGTGATGTGATAGCTTAGTTTTTCATTTGTTTTTAGTTCATTTATTTTCAATTGCATACAAGTCCACAGTCAGAATTGTTCTACCCCTTCCACAAGAAGGAATTCTTCCAAGATATCACTAAATTATGAACAAACAGATTGTGTAACTTCATAGGTCAATGCATGTTAGTCAGAACAACTCCGGAGTCTCATTTGCATTTAATTCATGAACAGTTACTTCATTTCAAGTTTGATGATGACTTACAGTTTGACATTGTTCTAGTTTAGGAGCATCTTAGGTTCATGCTTAAATTAACTCATTGCACTTGCATCTCATAGTCACATTGTCATCCTTTGCACAACAGGTTATTTTAGTTGTTAGAATTTACAAAGACAGCCTTCATTATTCACAAAACACCTTCTTGTTCTAACAAACTACAATAGATCCATAACCATAGGAACAGAAGGCGAAATCACTATAAGGCCTGAAACCTCTCTGCAATCTCCTTATCATTTCTATAAACAGAGCTCTTCCTCAAGAAAACTACTTTGAACTAGAATCCAATAACTTCTTGAGTGTAAGTTCTGTGACATTCAATTGTAGAATAGAACTAGGAATTAATCATAGAATAAAAGGGCTTAGGACAGAGTAGTGCATCATTAGTGTTTAATTGTTTAGGAAACATTCCTCAAGTTAAATTTGTGTCATCTGCCTAAAAAGTCATTGTCAAGCTTTTGTTTTCATTCAGTCATAATGTAGATTCTGCTTCATTGTTTTCAATTGCATTTACCATTCCAAACATTGGACTTAACTCTATTTTTGACCACCAACTCCTTTCCATTAGTTTTCTAGGCATTTTCATTATAGGCATAAAACATCAAAAGACCAAAAACATCAAAAATCAACATAAAAGATCAAAAACATCACAAAACACTAAACACAACGCATTAGGAAACAAACACCTAGGTACATATGGTACATTTCACTTCAGCAGTTTACAAATCCTGGTTGACAATTAAATGAACTCAGTTTAGGAGACTAGATTGAGACCCAACAATATTCTTCTTGCAGGTTGACATAATGGCCATCTTCAAAAAATCTGTCGACGACCACGAAAACAAAATCATTTCCATGCTTAGTAGAAGGAAGGCCTGACATGTAATCCATGGAGATGGGTACCCAAGGTCGACTAGGGTAGGTAGCGGAGTATAGATCCCTTACTTCTTGATGGCCAGCTTGGCAATGGAGCAAGAAGTGCAGGATTTGATGTACTTCTCAACATCATTCGAAGGTTCGACCAATAGAAATACTTTTGTAGTACTGCCTCTATTTTCTTAACCCCAAAATTCCCAATGACTTGATTGTAGTGTGCTTCCAAAATCATCTTGGCACACTCGCTTGAAGGAACACAAAGATGTCCCAGGTGACATAGTTGTACATCTTGGAGGTGAAAATTTGTAATTTGCGTACCCTCCAAGAGTGTCTTGTATGTGTGGATGAATTCTAGATTGCTCTTGTAGAGAGGCATCCAATCAGAAGTCTCGTGACCACAAGAGTTGAGATCAATGGTTAGCACCACGATCGGTGGTCAGGTGAGGAAGTCTGCAACATTATTGGTGTTGCGCATATTATACTTGATGTTCAAATGAAATTGTTACAGATATGTGGACCACTTCTAATGACGATCATTCTGCAACTTCCTTTTTTTTTTTGTATGAATTGCAAGGGTTGGTGGTCTGTGTGGATGACCGTTTCCTTCCCCAAAATGTAATGCTTCCATTAGCAGCATGCCTGCATAATGGAATACATTTCTTTTTCATAAGTGGGATACTTGCGGACAGTGTTGGATAGTGTCTCACTGTGATATGCCACTGGATGCCCATATTGAGTAAGAACTACCCCAATAGCATAGTTAGAGGCATCTGTCTCAATCTCAAATGGTTGTTACAAGTCTGTTAATGTGAGCACTGGGGTAGAGCAGAGGCAATGTTTCAGTTCTACGAATTCCTTTTGTTGAGATTACGACCAAAATAATTTTTCTTTTGCTCCTCCCTTAGTGACTTGACTCATGGGCCAAGTGATATGAGAGAATACTAATACGAACCTGCGATAGAAATTAGCAAGACCTAGAAAGTTGTGAAGCTTTGTTAGATTGGTTGGGGCCGGCCAATCATGAATTACTTGGATCTTGGTTGGATCCACATGCACCACCCGCTCATCAATAATGTATCCCAGATACTGAACCTCGGTCATGCCAAAAGTGCACTTCTCCAAATTGGCACACAACTTGTGTTGCCGCAGTGTTTGGAGGACCTGTCGGATGTGTTGGAGGTTCCCTTCCAAAGTCTGGCTGAAGATTAGGAAGTCATCCAAGTACACTACTACAAATGAGTTGGTGAATGGCTGCAAGATTTCATCCATCAGCCTCATGAAGGTTGCGAGAGCATTCGTCAACCCAAAAGACATGACTAGCCATTCGAAAAGGCCCTCCTTGGCATTGAAGGTAGTCTTCCACACATCAAAGGGTTCGATTGGTACTTGGTGATACCCATATTTCAAGTCGATCTTGCTAAAATATTTCGCCCCTTTGATTTGATCTAGAAGGTCATCAATCCGTGGGATTGGGTACCTATTCCAGACAGTGATATTTCTCAACGCCTGATTGTCAATACAGAGTCTCCAAGTCCCATCCTTCTTCTACACCATCATGATCAGGCTCCCACAGGGTGATGAGCTCGACCGGATGTGACCTTTCTGCAGCAGCTCCTAAATCTACCTCTTGATTTCATCATTCTCCAAAACAGAGCACCAATAGATTAGTCTATTGGGAAACGACGCACCTGGGGTCAGATCGATGTGGTGCTTGACCTGAAAGTGCAGAGGCACCCCTATGGGTGAGGTGAATATGTCCCCATACTCCTCCATGACCTTTTCCATTTGTTGTTGTCGTGCAGAGGAGCCCTGTCTGGAGGTCGTGGCCATATTCTTCTTCTTTCCCTAGGGGCAGATCATCAGGAAAACAAATTTCTCAATTTTTGAAATGAGTTTACTGCATTGTTTTGTAGTAACCAAAGAGATAGCCACATGTGGTGGTACCTCTGGTATCCTTTGCAATTTATTTCCCAAAGTAACAATAACAGTGCGAGGTCAGGAATCATACACAGCATGTCTCTTCCACAATTATGGTTGGCCTAATAATACATCACAAATAGATCAAGAGGAGTAATGTCACATAATACCTCATCTGTGAAGGGCTTGATGTTGTAGGGAAGGCAGCATTGTTGGATGACGCGGAGATCCTGTCCTTGGTGAAGCCACCTGATGGTGTATGACTATGGGAGTGTTGTGGTCGACAAGCCCAAACGCTTCACGACCTCTATTGAAATGAGATTATTTTTCCTCCCACTGTTGACAATGAATTGTAGTGGGGAACCCTTTAGCCACATTTGAGAGTGGAAGAGATGCTCCCCCTCCTCTGGATCTTTCGGCTCCTCCTTCTGGATATTTGTAGTGGCAATAGTGGCATTGGGCTCCACATCAATAATTTGATTCCCTTTGTCATTCCCCTTGTCGAGTTCCGATTCATAGTTGGAGCATGCATCTGATTCAGAAGCTTGCCTCGACACCATTGGCCACTAGTGACTGCTTGGCCTAACACTAACTTGTGTTGTGAGAGGAGCTCTTATGGAACTCACACCACTTTCCTGTTTCCTTCCTCATCTTTTTGGGGTTTTTCTTTGCTTTCGGATTCGGTAGGTTATCCTGGGCCACCATGCCTTGGCTTTGTCCTTTGTTCTGCGGTTTCGGGGAGCCTTTCCCTTGATTTTGATTCGTAGATCCAAAGTCTCGCTTCTTCTGTTTGAATTTCTGCTCAATCTTGGAAGCATACCAGTATGTCATACCAAGCAAGGAGATGTCAAGGAACTGCATTTCCTCTTGAATGTATCTATGCAGACAATTGTGGTACTTCAGCACCAAATGTTTCTCTGAATCTTTGATACCCAACTTTGTGCACAGGGTATGGAACAGATTCGACAACTCATGCACATCTTGATCTCTTTTCTGCCACATCATAGTACATTGTATGTACTTGTCCTCATATCTTCCCACGGGATAATATTTTTCCTTGATGGCATCCCAGAATTAATTCCAATTGGGTACGGCCAAGAACAGAGAGGGTTCCCCCTCATCCTTTTTCTCACAGTAGGTTTCCCACCAGTCCTTGACATGGGGGGTGCCTTTGAGGAGTGCAAAAATAATCTTCTCCCGGTTGGAAAAGTCATGAACTGGGAAATATCCTTATAATATATTCAACCATTTATTTATGGTGTCTACCTCTATTTGGCCCTCAAACATGGGAATTTCAAAGTTTACTTGTACCTTAAAAGGATTTGTGCCTCCAAAGTGGTTGTTGGATGCAGATGCGCTGCTAGTGGGAAGTCGTTGAAGGATGTGGGAAATTTTATCCATCATCGTGTTCCTTTGTTTTTCGAGGGCCTCCTAGAGAAATATTTTGATATGATCTCCTACTCCCTCATCTTTATTTTCGTCCCCCATGGGCGGTCATCGGGGTTTTCGAGGCTGATCTTGTAAAGGTTCAACCAGATTGAGCCCTAACTCCTTATACCCCAACCTCTTTGGGGACATGCAAAGAAGGATCGAGAAAGAGCAGACTGCTCTGATACCATTGATCCAGATTTATGCAGGAATGCAACATAATACACATATAACCATAAATATAAAAATTTAGCGGAAATGACACCTCATTTCATTAATATCGAAGAACTGAAATTTGTTTACATACAGAATGGAAATAAACTAGCTAGGGCATTGGTAGCTTATCTATGAGAAGAGATGTGGTGGCTACAAGCCTCTAAAATCTATGTTACAATGAGGCTCGAAGGCCTATATATTATTGAGAAACAATGGAAAACCATAAACATCCAAAAACCTAACCCTAGGAGATGAAACGCCAGAATATGGGCCCCATAGGGGTAAATTGGTACATCAATTTCCCGGGGTCATAACTTTGGCATACTATCTCCGTTTGACACCCATGATACATCGTTAAAAATATATATCAGTGGAATACAACCATTATTTGGGAATTTTTATTCCATAATAAGCACACTTTTGTTGGAGGTTTGAAGCCCAAAAAATGTCGTTTAGGGGATCAAAACAGCTTTGGAAGTTTAGGACCCGAAAAACTGCTAAAAATAATATTCTGTGCTATAATTAAGGAAACTAAAAATCTGAAAGAAACATTGGTAGGGCCCCAAGTGGAATAGGTGGGTTGCCACCAATATCCACCTGGATCAGGCATAAACACTTGATATGAAGCAATGGAAAAATGTACCCCATGTGCATTGAGCTGAGAGGCATATTTGGGAAGTTGTCTGGAGAATTCTGAATGTCATCATCAGCACCATTGTTTTTGATGCAGATCATCAAAGAAAATTTCCTCTAGTTGTCCTTGGAAGTGAGGGGGTAAGAAAATGAACTTTGGTTTTTCTTGTGAAGAAGAAAATTTGAGAGTGCATTGGTTGGTTAAGTTTCCCTCGCAATGCAATAAATAAAAAAGAAAATAAGAAACCAAAAAAATTGGAAAATGAATGGAAGTCTGTCAGACTTCATCAAAGGAGATCCAATTCAAACATACATCTGATAGAAAAAATCATAGATATTGAGTTTTCCAAAATTTAATTAATAATGAATACAAGCAATGGGACTACTATACAACTACCCATTCCAAAATTATTTTTTGGTGAATCTTACACAAAATCAACTCTAGTAATTTGGTTTCCTAGAAATGTAATAGCCAAGGTTTGCCATCTTGAAGAGGTAACTTGTGCCCTACTCCATTTTGAGTGCTGGATGCACATGCAAGTATTCAAGTGTGTTGCAAGTAGAAGGATCTAGTTGTGGAAGGAAAGGCTTCTTCTGTGATAGCGGATCCCTTTGTGAGCCTAACCTGACATGACAAGCTCTCTCTAGTGATAAGTGCAACTTGAACCTCTTCTTATATGGTAACAGATACCAAGGCTAGTGTGACCATTGGATTCTATCTACTGCAGGGAAGGTTTATCCAGCCTCTTGCAAACTGGATGCTCTTGATGTTGATCTCATTTTTAGAGAGCGCAATGCATCTCTTTGCATTTTCTGGAAGAAGGTTGCTTTGTCCCCTACATCGCTGCATGAAAAGGGAAGTAATTCCATCCATCTAGGTTGGGATGGAAAAAACCCTTCCGATGAATGTTTTGGGTGAGTATGAGATCGGTGTCTTGATGGGATCAGTGTTGGAAATAGTGATTACAAGAGCGAGAGTTTTGAGATTATGGAAGTTTACCTCCAATTTAATTGACCCAATTTTGGTAATGCCAGCAAGAAGTTGAATTTGGCCATTATGAAGTTCATTTAAGCTGTGCTCCATGTGCCATGATAGGGATGCCTTTCTCATCCAGCTTCTAATCTTTCTTGTGGCAATATTTTTGGTTTTTACTTGTATTATTTTCATGATTTATATTCATTATTAGTTGTGGGGTAATTTGATTATGATTTATTTCTTGGCAGTATCCGAAATGTTTCCTCAACACCTTTATGCTTGAAGTTTTGTTGTGCTTTGTATATTCCCAAATTTAGCAGCTTACTAATGGGAACGTTAATACATTAATTAGTTCACTAAAGATTTAAGCCTTCCATTAGGCTTCTATTCTCACTATCATGCATTGTTACCATGATTTCTTGTTTGAAATCGCGAAATTGTAATTTATTGTGTTTTTGGGGTTCTCCCCTTTTTCCAATGTTTCCAAAATTTTCCAAATATTTTTCCACTAGCAGGGAGCATTGACAGGTTTGTTAAACAAGGTTAGTGATAACAGTGTTTGATTCCCCTACCTGCAGGGAACCTTGACAGATCGGCCAAGCAAGGGTTCCCCTCAAAGTATGGAATGTTCACCCATGTGAAACAACAGGTCCATCATGACCTTTGAGTCTAGAAAGACACGATATTTGCCATTACAGTGATGAAGAGTATCCCACCTACTGATATGTGTTGGGTGCTTGACACTTCGAGTACTCATGAAGCATCTCTGATAGTTTCCTTTTTCCCTGATTTTGTTGGCAGTCCAACTTAGATGCTACAATTGTTTTACTAAAAGTTCTTAATGTCACGGATACCTAAAAGCCCTTTTAACATTTCCCTTTTGAAATTGTTCTCCTATATTGGCCAGCTTGTGTTATGTTTATATTCTAATTCTACTGATACAATAAGATGATTTCTTAAAGCAAAAAGAAATCTAATATGCAGAGGAGTGTTTTTATATAGGATAGAGCCTAACGACATGAAAATTTAGCCAAATTATTTTATAACTTAAATGAATTCATTGTGATCCAAGAATATTTTTGTAACATGTACAAATTCCACAAAAGATAACCACACAAATAAAGAAATTCATAAATTACATAACAAGAAGCGTGGAGAGAGAAAATATCACGCTTTTGAAGAGAGAACATACAGAGATTAAACAAAACATTTGAATTCAATGGGGCAAAGACCAGTGCTGAAACCCCAGCACCATGGAAAAGAATAAATAAATAATATTTCTAAAAGTAAGGGAAAATAATGAACACATAGCTCTTTACATACCTGTATGATTGGTGATAACAATAGCTTCGAACAACCCTGTAAAACTATGCTCTCCCACCTTCTCCTCCACCTTTGAGGCGGGCTTGTGTTGCACACTCCATTTTTCTATCCTATTTATTAGTTTATATGCGATCTGACTTTTTTTTTATTATTAGCGCATAAGAAAATAATCGAAACCCTTGAAACCCTTGATTAGCACATATGAAATAACCCTTGAAACCTAAAGGTGTAATGAATATAAAATAAATTTCTTAAACCAAAGATGTACTACATATAGAATAAATAGATATTTCTTAACCCAAAGGTGAAATAATACTTCTTATATATAACTTTACATTTGCATACTAGGATCACCACGCGCTTCTTACATTCGACGTCCACGATTCCATTGTTATTCATAAGTTTAATTGTTGCTCTGATGGTTTAAATAACAACATCTTTTATAAATAACAATATCATACTAACATCACTACCCACTACTTATATCCACACCCAAGATTCCATTTTTATTCATGAGTTTAATTGTTGCTTTGATTGTTGAAATAACATCATGTGTTATAAATATGTTATGAAGATGATAAATTTCTTGGACGCATTCTTAAACCTAAATACAACTTAAGATGCATGTTATGTTTCAAAGTTTCAGCATTGCCCCTTAGCACCACATTTGGATGGTTGTCATTGCTATTATTTATGATCACATAATACACTTTGAATAAAACAAAATTGTCTTACTATTGGCATCATAGAGTTCTATTATAATGGTTCTTGAATGCTGAAGTGGTTGCATTATCTCAAGCAATTGTATTGGAAATTTTGAGTATTGTTATTTATTGAGTTAGCCTAAAGCATTACAGTGTTATATTTGCTATGGCAATATTTTCTATCGAGGTATTTTATTGCTTATTATTGGATCGATGAAAATTTTGACATTATAATATTGTTAACTACAACTATGGGTGAATTTTAGAGTGTTATCCATGATATATTTGTTAACCAAGCCACATAATTA
The DNA here is from genome assembly GCA_034641835.2 of Pinus albicaulis. Classification (NCBI taxonomy): domain Eukaryota; kingdom Viridiplantae; phylum Streptophyta; class Pinopsida; order Pinales; family Pinaceae; genus Pinus; species Pinus albicaulis. Next base: position 940,328,540 of record CM076584.1, on the reverse strand, counting down.
GGAAATCTACAAATTCAAATACCAAAAACATAAGAGAAGCGAGAGAAGTTAGCTATCAATGGTGAAATGATTTCCTATCAAAGCACATATCAATGAAAATAACAGCTAGTGTGCGGTTCACTCTTGGTTTTGGAATGTTTATTCATTCCAAAAAATCCACCATAAAACAACCTTGGCATAATAATCATGTTCCACATTGTACTACAAAGTGACACATTTTTTATTTTTGTTAGACTACATGCGTCAGACACGCAAGGGAGGGATGCCATGTGACAACTCCCCCTTTGCACTTTGAATCTGTGTTAGTCACAAAATCACATCATGTGGCCTCATGATCCTAGCTTCATCTCTAGATTTATTGGTGTGAGCATTGATGTTGCCATCCACCAAATTTTCCATCATGTTAGAGGTGAAATTTTCTGCAAGGAGGGGTTGAATTCTCTGAGAGATTTGGTAATGATAATTGAGCCTATTATGTACTAGATTAAGTAGTATTTAGAGAAATTAAATAGGTCGAGAGGAATCCGCATTTTAGCTCAAAGCGATAGTAATATGAAGGATTCAGTTGTCAATGATTGGCTAAAAAGGCTGGACATCTTCTCAAAAAAACATCAACAAAGGCGTAGGAGTGCACGATACCTAATCATGACTTCATTTATCGCTATCAAACTAGTAGAAGAATCACTCGCCTCAATAGAGAAATCACCCAACATCTCGAAGCGATTAATTTCATGGGTCGTGAAAGCATCCTAGAGGGACTTGGGCAAACATTCTAGAGTCATTGAGGGTGATAATTGCAAGTGTGCGGGAAGAAATTACAAGAGAGAAATCATATGTGGTGTAGTGACGGAATGAGGTGCAGCATTTGGCTCTAGTGTTGGTGTTGCAGGCATCCTTGGAAGGGGGATTCCTTCCTTGCAAAGGCATGCTTGGCTTGCAAGTGCCCGTTCCAAGCCGTCAATAGTTCCAGAACATATGTGAGTGCTCATGTTTGGATCATATGTGCATTTGTCACTGGTGGAGATTAACTGCCCTTGGCAGTCTCATTTAGTGTTTCTCAATTTTTCCTACACCCTTTTTGGGATGTGATCAGAGTGATCAAGAACACTAATACACAGTAGGAGACAATCACCAACTGCTTGCTGCAATTGCTCAGCAAATCATTGCTCATGTTATTGCAGACACCATGGAATGGAACTTCAACAAAAACTCAAGATTAGAGATATAATTTTCTATGGAGGACTTGATGGGATCGATGTGAAACTGCTTCACCCTTTTTATATATTTATGCGCAATCTATATCCATCCTCCAAGTGATCCACATCACTTTTGGTCATGAAGGCAAATATGGGCTCGCGGTTTTGTTTCAGACCCTTCTTTCTAGGCTTTCTCCTGATTTTAGAACAGAAAATCATGTAAATACATTGAATTATTATACAAAAATCTAATGCGAGAAATCTATTGAGAAAATCAAAGGTTATGAAAATTTACTATTTTTTGGACTCCAATGAAAGCTTGTCTTGGGATTCCTAATCTCTGGAAGCCTGTGGCATGGCTTCCCTATTTTGTATTTCTTGTGGATGCCATAGTCACAAGGTGGCTCAGTTCTTTATCTTTGATTGCTTCTGTAAAAGACAAAGATATGGAAGAGACTGGGGTTGTGGGTACATTAGGGGTATCGGCAAGATGACCTGATTCGGCTCTGACTCCAAATTCGACTTCTGCTCATTCTTCGGTTGTTAATGGAGATGATAGTTGAATGGGGTCACTCCACCTGTTGTAGTTTGACCTAGAGGCCTTGATTAATATGCAACATCCTTTTGTAGCCCGACTTGTAAGCACTTCGTTAAGCTCATGTAAGGGGAATCAAACTAGACATCAATTTCCATGAATTCTGCGAGGCCAGCACAATATTATGGGCATTCTCATTTTCCTATATGATCCTTCCATGCCACTCCAAAATTTGGAAGAGGACCCAAATAACCTGTCATGGCTCGATGACTCAGGGCCCTTGATGAAGAAGCTAGACCCTTTCCACCTCGCAATTTTTAACTTGCTGGAACAATGAAAATGGGGCTTCAGGATTAGCTTATGCAAACAGTTTTTGCCCATCCAACTTCATAGAATAACACCTTCGGTGCAATTATCATTTTAATTTAATGACAATAATAAGTTGAAGTATTTGGAATCTTTGTTCCTACTTAAATAAGTATTTATTATAAATTTTTTTAATTTTGGATTTACTAGACGATCGAGACCTATTAAATTTTCCAAAAATATAAATTTTTATTTTGAATATAAAACATCACAGTTACATATTACATCAAATACATTATAAATACAAAGATTTTTTGTTGGTTCCATATTTAAATGGTGTATTGGTAGTCCAAGTTGAAGCATTCACTGCAAGGATGAAAGGTTGGTGTGTATTCACTACAATATGATTTTTTTAAGGCTTTCTTGATCATGTCAATCCTTAAATTTCCTTTGAACCTCATCTGTTTGATAATATTTTTGTATATGCATTGTGCATGACTATAAGTGTTCTCATGTATAGGGAGAGAAAAGAACAAGGGCTATCATGTGCAATGATTTGGGTTGCATGAGAATGGGTATGAGAACTAAATCCTGCTAGGAACAACTGCCAATGTTGATGATGTGTGATGGCAGTGCACTAAGGGATCATTTGATCCAACTTTGGATTAAGAAAATAAAGTGCAAGTGTCACAACACCGATATTTTATCAGGGTGTTTATTAGCCAATGCATTGAAGCCTTGAAAGAAAATGGCACTAAGGACTATGTCATTTATGGTTTCATCGATAAACAAAAAAGAAGCATTCAAAGAAGGCAATGTGATGTGATGAATTGGGTCACTGAAGTTTTGTATCCCTTTGTGTATCTTCCCTGACCAATAATTCATTCCCGAGTGCCACTAGCTAACACATGCGACCTTATATTTGCAATTTAGATTGAAACCTAGAGTGAATATTATAAAATCCTTATACTCCTTCCGTGATTTTTTCTTCTTAGATGTGAATCTCCATGCTACATCACATTCATTTTGTTTGGACCCTTGAACAGATAATTAGTACTCAAATATATTAATAGTTTTGAAAATTTTTTAAAACAAACTTCTTGATTAAAACTAAAACCTTAGGATTTGAACAATATATCACCTCATTTCAACCACATCCAGTTGCAGGTGTGTGATTAGTGAAATTTTTTTTCTCCTAATTAAATTTTTTTCATTGTAATAGGTTATTCCTATTTAACAACTGGGGTTCGTGCAACAACAATAATATCCTCGCCAATGTCGATTATGATTTCATCCTGTTTAAATGTGGCATTTGCTACAACATCGAAAACCTTGGACATTGCCTTTGATGATTTGAGCCAAGGATCTATCCGTTTATAAGTTATTGAAATCATTATCATTCCTAGTATTGTAAGCACAAAGAATGTAAAAAATACATCACTAATAACCTTTATCATTTTTTTTCAAAGGTATCTGCATAATATGTCGACTTCGTGCCTTCGTCTTTTGTCTCAGGAACTTCTGGACATGAAAGTAGACAAACGATAAGGAAAATAGAGGAAAAAATAATAATAAAAATTCATTTTTTCCAAAATGGTTTCCAATGAACCAAAAAGAAGGTGGAAATTTATCAAAAAGAAAAAATAAAACCATGTTTAAACATAAAGAAATAGATGTCAATGTAGCATTGGTTCATTGGTGAGGTTGATCAAATATTAAGCCATTCACCAAGGTTCCATTCTCATTGTGTTCTATCCCATCCATATTAAGCCATTCACCAAGGTTCCATTCTCATTGTTGTCTACCTCATCCTTATGACATGAATATGACAGTCACCAAGGTTCCATTCTCATCGTGTTATACCTCATCCATATGACATGAGTTTAAGAGGAATGATATCGAGTGCAAGTCATAGGAAACTTTGGTTGAATATAACAAAGAAAGTCTACTCTTTATCATGCAATCCCCTGCAACATGTTCCCAAAAAATCACAAAAAATTAAGCTTAGCTGAAACAAAATTGAGAAAATGTGTTTCTATAAATTTTAAATGATCTTCAGCTAACCCAGAATTTAAAGTAGAAATTAACAAAAACATAAAGCATTGACAGAAAGAAAAATATAGAGATGACCCAAATTTTCACCAAAATTAAAACCAAGAAAAAATGCAATAGAAACCCAAATAATTATACATTATTCCATTAGATTTCATATGTTGAACATTGGAAAATATTGAAATTGAAACTGGGACCTGATTCGGTTCAATTGAAAACATAAACTAGTAAGCAAATGCTTTAGAGTAACGAAATCTTATGAACTAGTTAGGAAATTTACCCAAAGCCATCTAGTAAAGGCCTTATTATATTTCAATACAGAGGTACAAAGTTAAAATCATATGGATTCTTCCCCATGTTAAAATGAATTACTGCATTGAGATTCAAATCTCCCCACATATCAAACAAAATCCATTACCTCTATCAACAAAAAAATTACATAAACTACTTTAAGAAATTTAACAAAGCAAGGTGAAAAAATAATTTCAATTGTGTATCTATTAAAACAATTGAACTTTCTCCAAAGAAAAATCAATGCAGACTACCCACCTTGAGAATTCCCTTGCATCGAAAGGATATTTACAACGAGTCGTGTCTTAAATTTTAAAATAGGCATTGATACATAGAATGCGGAACATATGTCATGCCGAAAAAATACACTTCCATGGGGTATAGAAATTCCATATGTATTATTGTACATATAATTCACACCAGATTGATCTCATGCCAAACGAAAAGGGTAGACGAAGGACGATGATGAATAGTGTCAAAAGGGAACACCTATTGACGTAATTAAAGTCATTGTAAGATTAGGCTTCAGGTTCAAATTACATCACACTCAATGTTTGAATATTAAAATTCATTGTATGGTTTAAGAGGTTTCATTAGGTGTGATTGAAAATATTAATAGGTTTCATTAGGTTTAAAGGGGTGAGGGTGAGAGTAGATGGTAGGGCTACCTATTCAAATTATAGAAAAAAATTCACAATTAATTTGAAAAATCTAATAGAGAGTAGTAAACCTTGGCATGAAATCCCATATTTCTAATGAGGTCCCACATTTCCAATGATGATGAACCATCTGAAATTTCCAGTGAGGTTCCATATTTCAAATGATGGACTTTGTTATTGTCGATTTTTTTTTTGGTTACGAACTATGTCAACCTTGTTACACCCATGGTTGAAGAATTGTCCAAAGAGGTCTCTATGTGGAGATTAAATCAAACCTGTTCCTCATGTAAAATAGAAAGAGGCATGATCATATGGGTTCACAATTGAAAATTTTCAGGGGTTATATGAACTCATAAAGGATGATTTTTTGAATTCTAAACAAATCCTAGAAATAAAGTAGGCTACTAGGAGACTTCAATCAAGCCCGCATGGCTCTCATCCCTAAAACTAGGATGTTTAATACTTTGGTGACTTTTTACCTATTTGGTGTTGCAACGTAATCTACAATACCATGTCAACAATAATACAGCTATGCTCAAGCCCATGTTTAGTGATTTTATATCCAAAGAAAAATGTGGGTTCCGTTTCCACATGACATTCATGATGATGTTTCTTTAGCCTAAGAGGATATGCACTTGATTAAGGAACACAATATTTCATATTTTATACTTAAGTTGGAGATTTCAATGGATTACAAGATGTTTCAATCAATTTTTCATTCATTTGGTTGTCATCCAAATGGGCATGAATATTCTAATGTTAAATTGGATCACGAATTCTGTCTCCATTGTGTCCTTTGAAATTTTGATCAACGGTTCACCTTAATTTTTTTTTCTATCCTCTAGAGGAGCTTAAATAGGGTCATCCCTTGTCTCCCTTCTTCTTTTGTATACTTTCTAAATTTCTAATAAAATTGATTTATGAAGCTCAAGCTAAAGGGGATATTACTAGGGTCAAGATGCCCACTTCTAAAGTTATAAAATATCTCCTATTTCTTGATTATGTACTCTTATTTTGTGTAGGTTCACCTTAGGGGTTCTCATCCATAAAAACAATATTGGATATGTACTTCTTGGTTATATGAATGGAGGTTAATTTGTCCATATATTGTATTATGTTCCATTTTCTAGTCATTGATCTTTAGTTAGAGATGGAATCTTCCTTTCATTTCATGAGGAAAAATATCAAGGAAGGTATGGTGTATATTATTTTCTATTTAAAGCCCAATTCATATAATTTCGAAGACTATCTTTGGCTATTTAGGAAGATTAAAGTGTGGATTTCAATATGGGTAAATAGGTTGCTATCTTGGAACGGGTTTTTGTTTCACTTAAAGGATGTTTTGGGAATTATATCAATTTATTGCATGTCTATAGGATGTTGGAATTGATGATACAATTGTTGGTGTTTCTATTAGTTGTTGTGTTTCATGGTTGGCATTGATGTCAACCTGGTTGCTTGTTGATGTTTAGATAATGATTGTTTTGAAATTGGCTTGAGTGTTGTTATGGCAGTTGTATGGTTGCTTATGTGTAGATGATTTTGTTGCAAGTAGATTTAGTGACATATTTACTCCTTGATGGATGGGCTTACATATGTTATGATTATGTTACTTGACTTGTTAGTTGCAGGGTGTTGTGAAAATTGTGTCAGCTTTGGTATGTGTGCAAAGCAAGTATTACCTTGGTACTGGTGATCTTTGCTTTGGTATTACCATGGTATTGGTATTACCATGGTATTTGTATTACCATGGTACAAGTATCCTTGGTATTGGTTTTACCATGGTATCTTCCTATGGTATTGACTTGGAGATTATCGTGGTATAAGGGTGCATGGTATTGCCATAACCATGGTATTGAGTCGTGGTATTGACCTATAATTTAACATGGTACTATTTTCCATGTTATTGGGATATCCTTGGTATTTTCCCAAGATATTTATTGGAGATTGTTGAGCACATTTTGACATATATTCTTATATTTAATAGAATCCATACATGTGGAATAACTTTGTAATAGAGTGGAATAACTTGTTGAGGAGTTTCTAACCCGACATTTCGGACTACTGAAATGAATCCATCTTTAGGGGCGCACCATATTTCTTGATAAGATTGATGAGTTTCAAAGATCTAAGATCATATTATAAATATATGGGAGGGTGAACAAAGAATGAAATTAAAAAAAATAAAATAAAAAAATTATATAACATAGATCCATCTCACCCATTATTCCTTTCATTATTTGTTCACCCTCCCATATATTTATACCATGATCTTAGCTCTTTGAAACTCATCAATATTCTCAAGAATGATGGTGCTCCCCTAAAGATGGACTCATTTTAGTAGTGTGGAATGTCGAGTTAAAAACTCCTCAACATGTTATTCCACTCTATTACAAATATATTCTATTGATAGTGTGCATTTTTTTTTTTGGTGTTAGAGTGAGTGTGTGATACAAAATTTCATCTTGCATAATGCTTACACATAGCATTATTGGCTGGTGTGATTATCATACATTATTTTTCAGATCAGATCAAAGAGTAGTTGTTGGGTTTCTCATGTTGAGTGAGTTTGAGAGCCCAATGTGAAATATTCTGAAACATGGCTAACATGGAGGTGTTGAGGGTGTTAAGGCTCATGGTAGACAATGTGTAGATAAGTTGGGTGCCTTCTAGTAGACAGATCATTATGGGAAGCAATTTCTCCAGAGTCCAGTAGGATTGGGCGAGGCTCGTTGGTTGTAGCAGCTTCCAGCGAATGGGTGTTCATAGAGTCATGTGAGAAGAGTATTTTTGTCTGATGTTGCTAGAATACTATCTTAGCATTAGAGTCTTCTAGCTACTCGGTGGTAGCTACTAAATGTAAGAAAATTTATTCAGTATAATAGAAGAATTAAGCAACATAGCAGCACGTGTTTTTTACCTTGAAGAGGGTTTTCGACCAAAAATAGTGGTGTTTCTATGAGTGCATGTTATTTATATTGTTATTATTGGTTATGTGTATTGATACTTTTATGGTTTATGTGTAGTTTTAATATGTTGCTCATGATTCACAACATGTATAGATTTGTTTATGTGATGTGTTTCTTATAAGTGAATGAATGAGGGTTTTCTAAAAAAAAATAAAAAAATATAAGCCACAATACTGATTCAGCCCCTTCCCCCTCAGTATTGTTTCACATTTTGTTGAGATTCAACAAGATGATGAGCTTAGTGAAAATTAAGCACCTTCACTAAGTGAGGCCCACAAGCTATTTTTAGGTGTATGTCTATTTTTAGACATGGTGAGCATATTCTATAAGTTGCAAGATGCTATTTGTAGATAGTTGGTCAAATGTGGAAAATAGATGAAATTCTATTTTTAGAATATTGGGTGAAGTCGATTTATAGATCGTCGATCTAAAAATAGATGCATGTCGATTATTATTAGCTCTTAATAGTAATCTGACAATAAAAATCAACTTATTCTCTTGGAGCACTTTATTTTATTATACAAATTTGGAAAATCAGTGGGCTGAAGGAATTATGCAATTCCTAGGGTTTATTGGTGGCTCATGCATGACGACTCAGTTAGAATTCAAGTGGCAAAGTTATGACAGAGTTGGAAGAGTAGTTTATGGAGTTGTTATTCAGTTTAACTCAGTTAATGGAGTTAAACTCAGTTGAGCTAGTTGTATCTAGTTTAACTGAAAGATACACTAGTGAGAGTTAATTTAATTAATTAGTTAGTTAATTCACAACTAATAACTGACTAACAACTGAACAAAAACAATAGTTAACTATAGTGCATTTCAGTTCCAGTGGAGACCCAGTGGAGAGATAGGTGAAAGGGTAAGATGGACTATCCATTGTGACAATATTGATGCATTCAATGCATCTGACACACATTGGAGTTGCCAATGAGGATTGCACAGTGAAGGCAAGGCCAATTCGAATTCTTTCAGGGGTATTCTTCAGCAGGGATTGCGTAGTGGAGGCAGGCTGTTAGGAGGCAAGAAATTGGTGCATTGATATGAAAATTTCTACATGACAGTGTGTAATGAATCTACATTGTACTGAGAGCTCGATGTACTAAGATTTGTATGAGATTATTACATGATTCCATTGATAAACATAATATATGATAGTTGGGGTTTTTAGCTTTAAGTTGTCCCATTAAACAACTATGTTATGTGCGATTGAATTTATTCACATGTGTTTGCAATTGAGTTTTAAATTTCCACAAGTTTAATAGTGGAAGGATTCTCTATTTTGCAAGAAAATAAATATTGTGAGATCAGGAGGATCCGGTAATACATCAGTATTAATAAATTTCTACATGGTATCGGAGCATTTTTTATCAGTGGAGATTGCAATTGTGAATAATTGCTAAGTTTTATGCTGGTGGACAATTCGATTTTGCTGCAGAAATTTCTTGGTGTGACAGTTGAGTATTCATTGAAATGTCTTTCAATGGGTTGAAATTGGAGTATGCCCTTGATGGTAGCTCAAATTACATAGCCTGGAAGGATAGGATGGAGGCGGTGCTTGAAGATAATGGGCTGAAGGAGTTCATCGATAGTGATGTTCCTAAGCCTACTTCTAGCAATGCTGCAGGACTTGATGCATGGCAAAAGAAGGTAGCAAAGACAAGAAGAATTTTGTTGGAAGGTGTGAAGGACCATATTGTGTCAAGCCTTCATCGGAAAGCCACTCCATTTTCAATATGGAAGGCTTTAACAGATATTTTCCAAAGCAGCAATGACCAGAGGAAGTTGGCATTGAAAGATAAGCTCAGAAAAATAAAAATGGAGAAGGGCGACAATATTCCAAAATATCTCATGAAGATTGTCCACTGTATGGATGAACTGGGAAGTGTGGGGATTAATTTTAATGATGAATACTTGGTGAGCTTGGATCTCCTTAGGCTTCTAAATATTTGGCATAGCTACAAAGACTCTATCAATGGACGGGAGAAATAGCTGGGTTGGGAGCGACTTTGGTCGGATCTTGTGCAAGGGGAGATAAGGCGAAGTACTAGGGATGGCTCTTCATCAAAGAATGATGATGAAGAGAATTGTGCTTTGGCTATCAAAGCAAGGAAAGAGAAGGGGAAGAAATCCCATCCAAAATCTAAAGCTAAAGGCAAGAAGCTTGATTTTTCCAAAGTGAAGTGTTTTCACTGTCATGAACATGGCCATCTCACCACTAACTGCCCACAGAAAATGAAGAACAAGAAGGCTGCTAGAGCTGCAACTAGAGAGGCCTTAGCCTCACAATTTGAACTTGATTTATCTTTGATCGCATGCTTGGTTTCAAGCTCAATGGGATTGGTGTGGTATCTTGGTAGTGGTGTGTATTTCCATATGATGAGAGACAAGGAGTTGTTTAGTGACTTGGAGGAGAAGGATCTCCAAATGCATATAGATATGGGAAACGATGGCAAATATAGTGCAACCGGAATTGGAACCATTACCTTTGAGAGGGAGTCAGGTAAACCAATTCTATTGAAAGATGTTATGCATGTTCCAGGTCTGAAGAATAACATGGTCTTGGTCGCAATGTTGGAAGACAGAGGTTATGACATTGTTTTTAGCGAGGGAAAAGCTTTCCTGCGACATAAAAAAATGGGTCAAACCAAGAGGATAGGGATTTGAGTTAAGAATATCTACAAGCTAGAGATAGATGACTACGTTGAAATGCTGAGCAAAGTAGAAGAAGTGTTGAGCCGGGATGAGGGTGAATTATGGCACAGGAGATTGGGCCATCTTCACCATGTCGCTTTGAGGATTTTGCAGCAGATTTCTACTATACTTCCCAAGGGTAATTTTGTGCAGTGAGATCAATGCAAGGGATGTACTATGGGTAAGTTCGTGAAGACCAGCTTCCATGAGAAGGAGAACCATGCTTCGATGATCCTGAAGAGAATTCACACAGACGTGTGTGGACCTTTCTCAGTTGCTTCAACAACAAAACATAGGTATTATGTTATATTTTTTGATGAATATTCTCATAGATGTTGGATCTTCTTCATGCAGAAGAAGAGTGAAACATTCTCAAAGTTCTGTGAGTTTAAAGCATTGGTGGAAAAGGAGTCGGGGAAGCAAGTGAAGGCTCTATGGAGCGATAATGGTGGTGAATATATCTCAAAAGAATTCAAAGACTTCTGTAGCAAAGAAGGAATTCGAAGAGAACTCATAGCGCCTCATAACCCACAGTAGAATGGGGTCGCAGAGAGGAAGAATAGAATGATCGTGGGTGCTACATGACCAAGGCCTACCGATGCACTTGTGGGGAGAAGCATGCAACACTGCGGTTTATGTGAAAAACCATTGTCCTCATAGAGTACTTGGCATGAGTACACTTGAAGAAGATTTTACTGATAAGAAGCCTGATATTTCTCATTTGAAGATTTTTGGCTCATCTGTTTACATTCATGTGACAAAGGATGCGAGGAAGAAGCTGGAGCCGTCTGCAGAAGTTGGGATATTTGTGGGGTACACAGAAACACCCCATAATTATCGTGTGTATTTTCCAAACAGTCGAATGACTTTGGTGTGATGGGATATAAAATTCAATGAGGTGAAAGCCATGAAGTTGTCACTTGAGAGGGAGCTACACTTGCATGCAGAGGAGGAACTTCTTGTTCCCAAAGATGAGCCTCTAGATGTGGATTATACATAGGAGGAGACTCATGGAGTGGAGGAGTCCACTCATGTAGAACCAAACATCAGAACAGGCAGAAAGCGTACCACAGAAGCTAAGAGACTGAAGCTTGATGCATCACAGAATGTAGGAGTCCCTACATCATAGCGCAGACAGAGACAGTCACCTAATCAATTTACTGGATACATGGCTCTTATGAACAAGTGCGTCGTGACAGATCCATCTTCTTTTGAAGAAGCAATGCAGGAGCCCACATGGGTAGATTCCATGGTGGAGGAGTATGACTCCATTGTCAGAAATAATGCTTGGGAAATTGTTCCAAGGCCGGTGGGTAAATCAATGGTAGATTCGAAATGGATCTACAAGGTAAAACAAGCTGTTGATGGGAGCGTCGAGAAGTATAAGGAAATATCTATTGCCAGAGGCTTCTCACAGATCAAGGGGATTTATTATGAAGAAACCTTTGAACTTGTCACACGGTATTCTTCCATAAGGACCATCCTTGCTCTCTCAGCGCAAATGGGTTGGTGCATTAATTAGATGGATGTGAAGACTGCGTTCCTTAATGAGATCATTGAGGAATAGGTGTACATTGAGCTGTTTGAAGGATTTTAGATCTTCAGCAGCGAGTCGCATGTGTGCAGACTCAAAAGAGCATTGTATGGGCTGAAGCAAGCACCATGTGCTTGGTACACATGGATTGACAACTATTTCAGTAGACTTGGCTTCAGCAAGAGTGAGGCGAATGAAAACCTGTACCAAATTGTGGTGGAGGGTAAGATTTTAATCATTGTTATTTATGTTGATGATTTAATACTAATGGGTAATGAGCAGTTGATACACTCATGCAAGGCAGATCTTGCAAAGGAGTTTTATATGAAGGATTTGGGCCTCCTTCATTATCTCCTTGGATTGGAAATATGGCAGTGAGAAGGTGAACTATTTGTGTCTCAAGGAAAGTATGCTCAGGAGATACTTGGTAAGTTTCACATGGAGGACTGCAAGCCCATGGATACTCATCTTCCAGGAAATTGGAGGAAAGAGGATGCTACATCAGCAGAGGTAGAGGATGCCATTGTTTATCAAAAGTTGGTGGGTTCGCTCATGTATTTAGTTAATACAAGACCGGACATATGCTATGCGGTGAACCAACTTTCACAAGCGATGGTTAAGCCTACCAAGCTCTTTTGGAAGGAAAGCAAGCATGTCCTGAGGTATCTCAGGGGCACATCTGAGTATGGCTTATGGTACAGATAGATGGATGAGGTGAAGTTGCATGGCTTCACTGATGTAGATTAGGCAGGCAGCCCAATGGAAAGAAAGAGCACATCAGGAGGGGTTTTCAGTATCAGATCTACAACAGTTTCTTGGTATAGCAGGAAACAAAGATTTGTGGCACTCAGTTCAGCGGAAGCAGAATACATGGCAGCAAGTCAAACTTCATGTGAGGCTATCTGGATGAGGAAGATCCTAGTCGGTTTGTTCGGTTCACATTTAGATCCTATAGTGATACATTGTGATAATCAGAGTTGCATTAAACTCTCGATTAATCCTGTGTTTTATGATATATCTAAACATATTGATATCCGGTATCATCATATCAGATAGTGTGTGTAGCGGAAGATCATTTTACTTCAGTACATTTCTACAGAAGATCAGGATGCAGACATTCTGACGAAGGCACTCAGCAGGATAAAATTTGAATACCATAGAGGCAGGATCGGGGTGAAGGATAATCACTATCTTGTTGAGAGTGAGTGTTGAGATTCAACAAGATGATGATCTTAGTGAAAATTAAGCACCTTCACTAAGTGGGGCCTGCAGTCTATATTTAGGTGTATGTCTATTTTTAGACATGGTGAGCATATTCTATAAGTTGTAGGACGATATTTGTAGATGGTTGGTCAAATGTGGAAAATAGATGAAATTATATTTTTAGAATATTGGGTGAAGTCTATTTATAGATCGTCGATCTAAAAATAGATGCATGTCAATTATTATTAGCTCTTAATAATAATACAACAATAAACATCAACTTATTCTCTTGGAGCACTTTATTTCAGTATGTAGATTTGGAAAATCAGTGGGCTGAAGGAATTACGCAATTCTTAGGCTTTATTGGTGGCTCATGCGTGAGGACTCAGTTAGAACTAAAGTGGCAAAGTTATGACAAGTTGGAAGAGTAGTTTATGGAGTTTTTATTCAGTTTAACTCAGTTAATGGAGTTAAACTCAGTTGAGCTATTTGTATCTAGTTTAACTGAAAGATACACTAGTGAGAGTTAATTGAATTAATTAGTTAATTAATTCACAACTAATAACTCAGTAACAACTAAACAGAAACAACAGTTAACTACAGTGCATGTCAGTTCTAGTGGAGACCCAGTGGAGAGATAGGTGAAAGGGTAAGATGGACTATCCGTTGTGACTATAGTGATGCATTCAATGCATCTGAAACACATTGGAGTTTCCAATGAGGATTGCGCAGTCAAGGCAAGGCCAGTTTGAATTCATGCAGGGGTATTCTTCAACAGGGATTGCACAGTGGAGGTAGGCTGTCAAGAGGCAAGAAATTGGTGCATTGATATGCAAATTTCTGCATGACAGTCTGTAATGAATCTACATTGTACTGATAGCTTGATGTACTAATCTTTGAATGATATTATTACATGATTCCATTAATAAAAATAATATATGATAGTTGGGTTTTTTAGCTTTAATCTCTCCCGTTAAACAAATGTGTTATGTGCGATTGAATTTATTCACATGTGTTTGCAATTGAGTTTTAAATTTCCGCACATTTAATACTGGAAGGATTCTGTATTTTTCAAGAAGATAAATATTGTGAGATCGGGAGGATTCGGCAATACATCAATATTAATAAATTTGTACACATTTAAACAATTGGTATCAGAGAGCGATACTCTCTATGAATCTTTATTGCTTGAGATTAGATCATGGGCCATGGCAAAGAATAAGAGCAAGCAGTCTTAGAAAAGAAAGGGCAACAAACAAGTGAAGAAGATTTTGAATGCAAAAAAAACCCTCTTCTTGCTAGTAAATAATGATGAAGGTAGATGTTGTGATCATATTATTTATTTTTTTATATTTCCTTATGCATGCAGTGGTAGTGATTCTTTTGAGATTGATGTCTTAGCAGAAGATAATCAAATTTTTGAAGTTGATTCCTCAAGAGGCGAGGAAGGTGTCTTCCCAGTGCAAGAATATCAGAGTGAGGAGCTTGAGAGATTAGTAACCCTTGAAGCAGAAAACAAAGCTCAAGAAAGATGTTTAGAGAAACTCATGATGGAGAATAAATATATAAGGAAACTTCATATTCTTGAGGAGAGAAAGCATGCATTTAAAAGAAAATTTTCTGATCTTAAAAATGGGTTGGAAAAAGCAAGGTTCACTAAAGAGGTGATTGATAGCGAGAAAAGGGAAAATGAGGAAAAAATAAAAGAACCTAAAACAAAAATTTGTAGCAACTCTGAAGAAATTCACCATCAAGAAAAAAAGCTAAAGGATGTGTTAAATAAATGTATGAGAAACATTATATGTTTTAATTATCAGAAATTTTTGCATATTTCAGCAAACTGCAGGAGCATGCAGCTGGAGAAGCATTTGAACAAAAAGGCACATCATCCAAGCTTCACTTTGGCCAGGTACAAAAATCATTCATGAATACTCTTTTTCATGTAATGACTTTGGACATAAAATTGTTGACTATAGGTTTCATGGCACAAGGCACACCAACAAAAATTTTGAACCATTTCTACGTTTTCTTAGGCATATAAAATGTTACTTCTGTCATAATTCTTTCCATATAGCCAAAGATTGTAAACTGCCTCTTGCTATTTTGGAGTCTAGACAAAAGAAAAGTGGTCCCGGTGCAAGTATTTACAGCATGCATCGAACTAATTTGCAAGAGAATTCAAAAATAATTTGGAGAAGGAAAGAGAAAAAAGAAAATTGAGGCTAGCATGGCCTCATGGGGAGCATGAAGCAAAGATAAAAATTTAATTCAGAGCTCCTCCAAGAAAAATATAGTTTCATTAGCAAGTGGTGCAATTTTTTCCGTGAGTTATCTTTGCGTAATGATATTAATTTGATCTTATGCGCTGAAGTTGATCTCATGGTTCCAATTTTTCTTGTAAAATTTATGACTAAATTGTATGCTTAAATACAAGAAATTCCTGCACAATAAATAAATCAACCATTAGTCCTTAAAAATAAAAATAAAAATTGGAATATTTTTTGAAAGAGAAAGTGGAGATTGAACAACAAAAGTTCAAATTGTTAAATAGAATAGCATTAGTATTGACAAAGTACGTTGAGTTATTTATGGATGGAATGTCAAATGAGTTGATGTGAATGCTTTAGTTCCATAGTGGTGGTGTATTAATTAAATGGATCAAAAGGTTTTAATAAAAAAAAATCGATGGGTTTGGTCCAATTTTAACCAACATCGAGATTGGTTTTGGAATGATTAAATGAGACGTATTCACTTTTGCTCATCCTTGATTCGGTCTTGCCATTGATTTGGTCTACTTAAGGTTTTTTTGGTCATGGATTTTTTTTTGAACGATGGGTTGTTACAACTGTACATGGATATTTTTGAATTAGTGGTCTAGATATAGTCAAAATTGATCTGACATTTGGATGCATATGTGCCAAGCAATGTGATCAGTGGCCTGTATAGCTGAGTGCCAGCTATGATGGGGAGTGAATGGATATCAGAAGATACAATGACAACTTTTAGCAATTATATGCTTCAAATTATTCTTCAAGCCTGGCACTGGAATCTCCTTTCAACAATTCTTATTCCACTTCTCCGAGGCGCATCAATGCAGACATGTTTCCTTAACACAAAATTTCCTTTTTCACCACACAATTCAAGGGGACTCCTTAAGCCTGCTGAACATAACCATTATCGGTGGCATATAATTCGGTACTCAGGATGTCGTTCTGCAATGAAAAACTGAGCATGTACATGAGTCTATCATCTGGGTCGAAGTAGAGACATAAGGTTCACCTCTTTAAGACAAGTGAAACTACCGAGAAACACCGAAACTGGCTAAGGTTGTTTCCTTTCTTAGATCAATGCAAGAAAAAAAATGAAGTCAGAGGAACTACCTACAACTTCATTGGGTTTTGGGTTGGCTTGTGGCCTTCATTTTATCCTTTTGACTCTAGAATTTTCTTCACTTCTGTTTCTCCTCCTCATGACAAGGTTTTCAACATTAATATAAGCACTACGAGGTATATATGGAGCATTGTCCCATCATTGTTAGCATGGCCAACTTTATTGTTATTAGATATTCCAAAGATGAGCCCTCTAACTATTTCTTTGAGGGCTTACTGAGGCAAGCAACAAAGGTTGTATTGGTCAACGAATTTTGTTTCAAAATCAAACCCAACAAAGGAGCAACCCATCTCAGTCAAGGGAGCGAAGGGAATAAAGGGACCACATGTGGCCCATTTACCTCTATGAAGTCATTTTGGGTAGCGGAGTAGTATTTAAAACTCCCTCAGGAAGCGATACCGTAATGTAACCATTCTTGAGATGGTTTGAAGACAACGAGGGTGGTTCTAAACTTCCTGAAGCTTTGTCATAGTCAATGAGACTTTTTTAAGGATGCTACTACAAATTAGTTGTAGCCACAAATCGTTTGAGGAAGCATGAATATTTTTTTGAATCCCGGCTGATTACAAAGAATATGAGTCCATACAACGCAAGTCAGGGAAGTTGAGGTCTCTAATGGGTATCAGTATGAGAATTGAAGGGTGGGATAATCACATAGAAAGACAAAAACTAGTCAGCAAACTCAGAAAGGCATTACGATAACAACTGAAGTTCGCCTAGAAACACAAACTGGTGATCACTTTTATGGTTACTTAGGAATATAACTCATGTAAATTGGGTTCATTCATATGGTTTCGTGGTCATTTTATAACCTATTCGTTAGATCTTAAAGGATTCCTTATTGTCTTGGAAATGAAGGGAAAATCCTTCCATTCAAGAGGAGGTGATGCAGGGGTTTTGGCACCAAAGGCAGTGGAATTGAAAACGAGAAGGATGAATTCCAACAACAAGATAAATACCCATAATAAATAAGAGAAGACATGGATTGACCTAGGAAATGGATCATAACTTGTTTACTTTCCACATTTATTTTCTCATTCTGAGTCTTTAGAGTGGCTTAATTATTTGGATCAGCACATTCCATGGATAAAGCCTTCTCTCTTCATCATCAAACGTACTTGTTCACAACTAAGAGAGGCATGCTATATATCCAAGAGTGGCTTGACAACATATAAAAACAGTGGGTATGAGCCTATCATTCATTCATGTGATGAATATCCTTCACTCAAAGATATTCTACAGGCCATTCACGAGGAACTTCTAGGAAGTACTTTCAAGTTTCCACAATTTGTTACTAAAAAAATACAAACATGGGGGAAACTAGGTTGTTTTGCACTCTAATAATGAAGTCTTGTATGGCTTGACTCCTAAAATTGCATCTATAACATTTGGTGCAGAATGTTAATTCTTATTGCGTAAGAAAAAATAAATGAAGAAAGAGGACATCATGAAACTTAATTGAGAAACATGGCTTAAGTGTTTGCTTTACCCCAAACAAAAACCTCATCTTGTGTGATATTGGCACCATTATTGGAAATACATCTCACTAGTATTCTTTCTCAATCTCACTTGTTGCATTCAAGCTATGTTAATCTTATAATGTGATAGTCATGTCATGTGTGCCTTGTAATGATGAATACTAAGCTATGTTGTTATCTTTACACCCAAAGGTGTTCTCTTTTCTGGCTTGGGGTGATCAAACATTGTTCATTCCATCCAATGAGAAGCCTTTCCTATTGTGCTTCCAGCCAATAAAATTTAGACATGTGGCACCTCCTTCAACCAATGAAAATCTTCCATTTGGCCCTGTTACCAGCTGCTAAATGTTTCATTGGGTGATTTAAAGTCAATTATGTCTGTTAGCCATCCACCAAGAGGTGAGTTGTCCAAGGGTTCATAATCTAGCCAAGGTTATGTATTAGGGTACGAGAGGCGCCCATAGGGTTTGGAGACGAGGGCTTTTATCCTTTAATGTCTTAACTCAGGGAGAGAAGGATTTATTGAAGAGAAATAGGAAAAAGGACTCTAAAGCCCTCTTCTATTTGTATCAAGAAATACATGAGAGTGTGTTTCCAAGGATAGCAACAGCTAAGAGATCCAAGGATGCATGGGATACTCTTAAGATAACCTTTCAAGGTATGGAGAAAGTGAAGACAAAAAAACTAAAATTGGTGAGGAGAGATTTTGAAACTCTCTGTATGAAAGAGTCTGATAATATAGACTCATTCTTCACACATGTGATTGGAATGGTCACACAGATAAAGTCCCATGGAGAAACACTAGAGGAAATAAGGAATGTGGAGAAATTATTGAGGATTCTACCCTCAAGGTTTGATGTTATTGTTACCGCAATAGAAGAGACAAAGGATCTCTCAAAGTTCATAGTAGATGAACTTCATGCATCACTGATGAATCGTGAACAGAGATTGGAAAGATCTATAAACCCATCTCTAGAGCATCCCTTCAAGACCCAGATGCCTTTTGTAAGAGGAAGAGGTCAAGGCAGAGGAAGAGGAAGAGGAATAAGCCAAAACAAAGGAGGAAGGAACAGCCCTTCACATTCACATGGAAGGAGCAACAATCATAATCAAAGCCACGGCCAGTGCAATAGCTAACAAGGTGGACACCAACATGCTCATGGACAATGGTATGACAAATCCAATGTCCAATGTCATTATTGCAAGAAATATGGGCACTATGCCAATGAATGTAGGAAAAAGAAAAATGACATGAAAAATAGGCAGAATGCTAATGTAGCAAAAGAAGAAAAGAACCCAAATAATGTGTTCTTAACATGTAATGTAGCACAAGATAGACAAGATGATGTATGGTTCTTAGATTCAAGCTGTAGTAATCACATGAATAGAAACATAGTAATGTTTGCCAATCTTGATGAAGTTAAATCAGAAGTAACCACAAGAACTAATACTAAGATCTCTATAAAGGGAAAAGGCATAGTTAGTATCCATGCAAGAAATGGTGAGCAAAATTTTTTTCCAGATGTATATTATGTTCCTGGTTTGAAGTGTAATCTTTTGAGCATTGGGCAGCTCATAAACAAAGGTTACAATGTAATCTTTAATAATGATGTGTGCACAATAAAGGATATACCTCCAAGCAAGAAGATTATTGTTGAAATACAAATGACCAGAAATAGAATGTTTCCACTCAAGCTCAACACTGACTTGAAAGGAAAAGGAAATAATGTAGCAGCTCTAACACAAGAGGTCTTTTAGAAGGAAGTGAAACATGAGAATTGATTATGGCACTTGAGATTTGGACATCTCAATTTCGAAGGATTAAATTTGTTGCACAGAAAATGAATGGTAAGAGGTCTACCATTGATTGAGAAACTGGACAACCTATGTGAAGGCTACATCTTGCGAAAACAACAGAGAGAAAAATTTCCATCAAGGAAGAGCATAAGGGAAAAATCACCCTTAGAAATTATTCATTCAGATTTATGTGGGCCGATGCAAACAACATCAATTTCAGGTAGCGATTACATGCTAACCTTCATTGATGATTTCACAACGAAAGTGTGGGTTTATTTTCTGAAATATAAAAGTGAAGTCTTTGAAAAAATTTTCCATTTCAAAGCTCTTGTAGAGAAACAAAGTGGGCAGCATATCAAAGTTCTTAGAACTGATAGAGGAGGTGAGTACATCTCAAAATAATTTCTGCGTTTTTGCAGAGAGAATGGCATACACAAACAGTTTACTACAAGGTACACACCGCAGCAAAATGGATTTGTTGAAAGGAAGAATCGAACCAAAATGGAAATGGTGAGAAGTATGATAAAGGAAAAGCACTTGCCAAATGAGTATTGGGAAGAAGCTACAAATTGTGAACCATACATCTTGAATAGATGCCCAACAAAATCTGTAATGAACAGAGTTCCAGAAGAAGCGTGGAGTGGCAGAAAACAGGGAGTCACCCACATGAGAGTTTTTGGATGTGTGGCATATGCACACATTCTAGATCAGTTGAGGAAGAAGTTGGATAGTAAGGGGGAGAAGTGCATCTTCCTTGGATATTGTGAAGATTCCAAAGGATATAGATTTTATAACCCATCCACAAAGAAATTTGTGATAAGCAGAGATGTGCAACTCATTGAAGAAGAAGCATGGGATGGAAGCAATGAGAAAACAGTCAATGTCAAAAGCTGTTTATCTCACGATTAAGATGAGGAAGATATGGCTAAAAATAATACCTCATCATGAGCACAACCTCCACCAACACAAGGATAGCAGGGGACACCTCAAGCAGGAGAAAGAACACCCTTGAGAAGAAATGAGAGTGCTTCTCCAAGAACACCACATGGAGCAGATTTGAGTGCTTCTTCAAGCACAAGTACACCAAATTAAAGAGGAACAAGATTCATAAATCTTAGTGATATTTATGAGCAGGAAGTGGCAAATGAAGGTATGGACTCCTTATGTTCTTTGTATTTTCATGTTGATGATCCTATTCATTTTGAAGATGCCATAAAAGATAGAAAATGGATAGAAGCTATGGATGATGAAATTAATGCCATAGAGAAGAACAAAACATGGGAGTTGGTTGATCTCTGAGAAGGTAAAGAAGTCATTGGATTAAAATGGGTCTACAAGACCAAAAGTAATGCTGAAGGTAAGATAGAAAGACACAAGGCCAAAGTTGTTGTCAAGGGATATAAGCAGCAGCATGGAAGAGACTTTGAAGAAAATTTTGCACCAGTTGCAAGAATGGAAAAAGTGAGAGCATTGTTGTCCATAGCAGTACAAAACAAATGGAAAGTATACCAAATGGATGTAAAATCACCATTTTTAAATGGATTGTTAATGGAAGAGGTTTATGTGGAGAAACCTCTAGGCTATGAGAAAAAGGGCCAAGAGCACAAAGTGTGTAGATTGAAGAAGCTCTTTATGGGTTGAAGCAAGCACCGAGAGCATGGTACAGTAGGATAGATTCATATCTACTAGAAAATGGGTTTGAAAAATGTGAAGGAGAACCCACATTATACATCAAAGAAAAAGATGGTAAGATTCTCATTGTTGTGTTATATGTTGATGATGTGATATTCACAGGTAATGATGATTACCTTAGTGAAGATTTTAAAACAGTCACGAAAGATGAATTTGAAATGACTGACATGGGATTGTTGAGTTACTTCTTAGGAATAGAAGTAGAACAGAAAGAAAATGGGATTTTTATCTCACAAGAAAAATATGTGAATGAAGTTTTAGAAAGATTTAATATGCAGGAATGCAAAGCAGCAATTACTCCCATAGTAATGGGATTGAAGTTGAGTAAAGATGACAGCAGCAAGGATTTTGATCCAATTTTGTATAAAATCATAGTTGGCAACCTCATGTATTTGACTGCAACTAGGCTAGATATTATGCATGATGTTAGTTTTATTACCATATTTATGGAGAGGCCAAAAGAAGCACATTGGCAAGCAGCAAAGAGAATTATGAGGTATGTGAAAGGAACTAAAAGGTATGGGATTTTATATACAACTTCAGAAAATTCAGAGTTAATTGGTTACACTAACAGTGATTGGACTGGAAGTGTAGATGATCGGAAAAGCACATCCAGTTATGTTTTTCATATGGGTTTAGGAGCCATTTCATGGGCTTCTAAGAAACAACCTATTATAGCATTATCTACAGCAGAGGCAAAGTATGTGGCAGCTACAGTAGCAGCATGTCAAGTAGTTTGGATGAGAAGGATGTTGAGAAGTTTGTGTCAAGAGCAAGTAAAGGGCACAGTGATTTATTGTAACAATAGCTCAGCTATTTCATTATCAAATAACTATGTGTTTCGCAAGAGAATGAAGCACATAGATGCCAAGTTTCACTATATGAAAGAATTGGTGAACAATGGAGAAATTGTTTTATAGCATTGAAGAATAGAGGAGCATTTTGCAGACATATTGACAAAGCCATTGGGGCAGAAGAGTTTTGAATATTTAATAAAATTCTTGGGTATGACTGATAACCCAGCAGCTGAATTTAAGGGGGAGTGTTGAAAATATTAAAGTCACCTGCGTACCTTGTGCAGGTAGAAACATAGTACAAGGGGTAGAGAGCTTGCGTGCACAACACTGTGCATTCAAGAGGAATGGAGAAACCGTAAGGATTGATTTAATGTTGATGGGAAGCAGCCACCATTGTAGAGGAGAATTAATTTTGTTATGGGCGTAGCCTAATTTGCAGAAGGAATGAAGACTTTGCAATGTGATACAGATACTAGTATGAGCATTGGAAATGCTTAGCTTCCACAATTTAATGGGAAGAACTATGATTATTGGGCCATTACCATGAGAGCCATGTTTTCCTCACAGGATTTATGGGAATTTGTAGAAGATGGTTTTGATGAACCAGTTGATGAGCAGGCCTTTAATGCCTTAACTCAGGCAGAGAAGGATTTAATTAAGAGCAATAGGAAGAAGGACTCTAAAGCCCTCTTCTATTTGTATCAAGCAGTACATGAGAGTGTGTTTCCAAGGATAGCAGTAGCTAAGAGATCCAAGGATGAATGGGATAATCTTAAGATAGCCTATCCAGGTATGGAAAAATTGAAGAAATTAAAACTACAATTGCTGAGGAGAGATTTTGAAACTCTCTGTATGAAAGAGTCTGATACTATAGACTCATTCTTCACACATGTGATTGGAATGGTCACACAGATAAGGTCCCATGGAGAAACAAAAAAGGAAAGAAGGATTGTGGAGAAATTATTGAGGATTCTACCCTCAAGGTTTGATGTTATTGTTACCACAATAGAAGAGACAAAGGATCTCTCAAAGTTCATAGTAGATGAACTTCATGCATCGCTGATGACTCATGAACAAATATTGGAAATATTTGTAAACCCATCTCTAGAGCATGCCTTCAAGACCTAGATGCCTTTTGGAAGAGGAAGAGGAAGAGGTAGAAGTGAAAGCAAAGGAGGAAGGAACAACCCTTCACATTCACATGGAAGGAGAAACAATCAAAATCAAAGCCACGGCCAATGCAACAGCCAACAAGGTGGACACCAACATGCTCATGGACAAAAGTATGACAAATCCAATGTCCAATGTCATTATTGCAAGAAATATGGGCACTATGCCAATGAATGTAGGAAAAATAAAAATGACATGAAAAATAGGCAGGATGCTAATGTAGCAAAAGAAGAAAAGAACCCAAATAATGTGTTGTTAACATGTAATGTAGCACAAGATAGAAAAGATGATGTATGGTTCTTAGATTCAGGCTGTATTAATCACATGACTAGAAACATAGCAATGTTTTCCAATCTTGATGAAGAAGTTAAATCAGAAGTAACCACAGGAACTGATACTAAGATCTCGGTAAAGGGAAAAGGCATAGTTAGTATCCGTGAAAGAAATGGTGAGAAACATTTTGTGCCAGATGTATATTATGTTCCTGGTTTGAAGTGTAATCTTTTGAGTGTTGGGCAGTGTTGTGTAACTAGCTCCAAAAAGAGAAGAAAAGATATATCAACGCCTTAGAAATAAGCCACTTCAAGGGGGAAACCTCCAATACATTACATAAATGAACAAATCTTGGATGATACAATTTACAAAACCTCATTTCTATATATAGGAGTCCATGGGGCCATAATGTAATCCTAGTGGGCCACAATGTAATCCTAGCCGACCTAACAATAATAATTTAAGGGCACAATAATAACGAAATGGGGGTTACAAGGGTACAATAATAACAATAAGGGGTTTACACTAACAATAATAAGGGGCTATACTAGTGATATAGGGACCTAACATGCCCCTCTCCTTCAAAAAAAAGTGTTGTCCTCAACACTTGAGTAGCTCTGGGTGCTTCTGTATAAAATTCTCATCCTCCCATGTAGAATCTTCAGTGGGTAAGTTCTTCCACTTGATGAGATACTCTGAAATTGATCGATTCCGTAGTTTTCGAGTTCTTGTTTCCGTGACCGCTTCAGGTTCCAATATGATTTTTCCTTCCTCATCAAGTTCTGGAAATATTGTTTGAACTGGAAGATTTTCACCTATAACCTTCTTTAAGCATGAAACATGGAAAACTGGATGCACTCGCGAAAAAGCAGGAAGCTCCAATTTGTATACCATAGTACCAATCTTTTGCAACACCTTGTAAGGACCATAGTACTTTGGCGATAATTTATTATCCTTCTTAGCTTGCTTGAGGGACATTTGTTTGTATGGTTGTAGCCGTAAAAATACCCAGTCTCCTACATCAAAACTTCTCTCGCTGCAATGTTGATCTGCTTGTTGTTTCATTCGATTTTGTGCCAAATTCAGGTTATCCTTTAAGAGTTGGAGAACTTCTTGTTGATGCTCGATGTGATCTTCCACTGCTTGAAACATCGAATTTTCTCTTAAATATGATGTGATTGACAGTGGATGATATCCATAAAGTGCCATAAATGGGGTCTTTTTGCTGCAGTATGGAAGGAAGTGTTATATCACCATTCGGCGAGAGGTAACCACCTGACCCATTGTGTTTGTTTATCAGATACAAAACAGCGAAGATATCCTTCCAAACATTTATTTACTATCTCATTTTGACCATCAGATTGAGGATGATAAGATGAGCTATGAGCTAATTGAGTACCCAAACAAGAAAATAACTCCGTCCAAAAATTTCCAGTAAAAATGGGATCTCTGTCGCTCACAATAACCCTTGGGCTTCCATGTAGCTTTTGAATTCTGTCCATAAATGTAGTAGCAACTGTACTTGCTTTAAATGGATGAGATGATGCACAAAAGTGTGCATACTTGGTAAGTCTATCAACTACCACCATGATGACACTCTTTCCTTCAGACTTAGGTAAACCTGTGATAAAATCCATTGAAATCTCCTCCCAACGTTGACTTGGAATGGATAAAGGTTGTAGAAGACCCGGGGTCTTAATTGTCTCAACTTTATTCTGCTAGCAAACCAAAAATTCCACCACAAACTTTTGAATATCAGATTTAAGGCCATCCCAAAAAAATTCTTTCTTCACCCTGTGGTAAGTTTTTAAAAATCCTGAGTGTCCTCCTAAAGGAGAAGTGTGCAATTCCGGAAGAATATTTTGTTTTAGTTGGGAATTCTTACAAAGATATAAGCGATCTTTGTACCATAAGGAATCATTTTTCCAACTAAATGTATCAGATGTACTAGGATCTTGTTGCAACTTTTGAATGAGTGTCCATACATCTTTTCCCTTCTTCCATTCATCTCTTGCTTCGGTTATCCAATCTGGTTGGATAATAGAAATGGCACAAAGCAATGCTTCCACCTTTTCATTCTTTCTTGAGAGTGCATCTGCAACAACATTAAGCTTTCCTTTTTTGTATATTATTTAAAAGTCATAACCCAACATCTTTGTGACCCATTTTTGCTGCTCTTCTGAAGATAGTCTTTGTTCCAAAAAGTGTTTAAGACTATCATGATCAGTTTTTACCTTGAAGTGTCTTCCCATTAGGTAAGTTCTCCATTTCTTTAGTGCTTGCAGTATTGCTAACATTTCCTTCTCATAAATAGGTTTCTGTAAATACTTTCTTTTGATTGGACGACTTTCAAAAGCAATGGGTCTTCCTTCCTGCATTAAAACTGCACCAATTCCATTTCCTGAGGCATCACATTCCACAATAAAGGTTTTTGTGAAGTCTGGTGTAGCTAAGACCGGTGCTAAGCACATTGCCTCTTTAAGATGTTCAAAGGCCTTAGTTGCTTCAGGAGTCCATGAAAATGCATCTTTCTTCAATAATGTTGTTAGAGGTGCTGCTATTCTCCCATAATTCTTAACAAACTTGCGATAATAGCATGTTAACCCGAGAAATCCTCGCAACTGCTTTATTGTCTTGGGGACTTTCCATTCCTTAATGGCTTTAATTTTGTTAGGGTCTACTTTAACACCCTCGTGAGATATAATATGACCCGGATATTCCACCTCTTGTACTCCAAAGAAACATTTGGATGTTTTTGCATATAATTGTTTCTCCTGCAATAGTTTGAGCACCCTGTCAACATGTTCAACATGATCCTTCCAAGACCTGCTGTAGATTAGTATATCATCAAAAAATACTAGCACAAATTTTCTAGGGAAGGGTTTGAAAATGGAATTCATCAACCCTTGAAATGTAGAAGGTGCATTGGTAAGGCCAAAAGGCATGACCAAAAATTCATAATGACCCTCATGAGTTCGAAATGTTGTTTTTGGAATATCTTCGATCTTCATTCTAATTTGATGATATCCTGAACGAAGATCCAACTTGGTAAAATAAATTGCTCCATGTAATTCATCCAATAATTCATCAATCACAGGAATGGGAAATTTGTCTTTAATGGTGAGCTTATTGAGCTCCATATAATCCGAACACATTCGCCATGATCCATCCTTCTTGTGTACCAATACTACAGGAGCAGAGAAAGAACTTTGACTAGGTTGAATTATACCCGCCTCTAACATTTCTGCAATCATACGTTCGATTTCGCTCTTTTGGAAGTAAGGATATCTATAAGGCCTGATGTTTGGAGGAACACTTCCTGGAATCAAATGAATAGCATGATCATGATCACGAATAGGTGGGAGTCCTTTGGGAGTTTCAAACACCTTGGAATGATTGTCCAAGACTTGTTGGAGATCTGCAGAAATAGATGATTTTGATGTGGGAACTTCTAGTGAGCATAATTGTGCAATTACGCCTCGCTGTTCTTTCTTTAGAAGCTTTGTCATGACATTAGAGCTTATTATCCTTCCTGGCTTCCCCGCAATACCCAGTAATTCGACTTCCTTTCCTTCTGAAAAAAATTTCAAGAAAAGTTCTTGAAAATTAAAAGCTACCGTCCCCAAAGATTGTAACCATTGTACTCCTAGTACAACATCGACACCTCCCATAGGAATGGAAAGCATTGGACTAGTCAATACATATTCCCCCATGGTTAGCTTAATATTATGGCATTTTCCAGAGCAATTTATAGTTCCTCTATTTGCAACCATCACTTGACATTCTGGTGCTGGGTATAGGAAACAATTTAATTCCTTGGCTACCTTACAATGAATAAAATTATGGGTGCTACCTGAATCAATCAACACTATTACTTTTTTCTTCTTGATTTGTCCTTCTATCTTGAGAGTTTGAGGAGTGGTAATTCCTGCCAGTGCATTACACGATATGGTCGGATTCATTTCTTCCTCTTCTAGGGTTGGTTCCTGGTGTATATGCTCTTCTTGTTCATTTTCTTCTTCCTCTTCACAATCTATGTAAAATAATTTCTTCTCAGCACACTTATGACCTTTAGTGTATTTGCTATCACAACTATAGCAAAGCCCTTTTGCTCTTTTTTCTTCGAATTGTTGTGGTGTCAACCTTGTAGGTTGTGGAAATCTAGGCGTAGCAACACTTCCTTCTTTATAGAATTGAGTGGTAGGCTTCCTTGTCGCCATAATTTTACATTCAACTTTTCTTGCCAACCTGAATGCCTTCTCCAATGAATTAGGTTCCAAAACGCGGACTTCATGTTGAATGTTATCCTTTAAAGTGCCTATGAAGAGATCAATCTTGTGTTCCTCTGGAATATCAGTTACCCTTATATTCAATTTTTGGAAGTCCTCAATGTGCTGCCCCACTAAACCCTTTTGTTTGAGATTTATCAATTGTCTAAAGAAGGTGTTGCTCTTTGTATCCTCATAATGTGCTATCATTTCCTCCATAAAAATTGACCAAGTGACAATTTTTTTACGGGAGAAAAGCCATCGATACCATACAAATGTATTTTGTTCTAAATGTAAAGTTGCAATGCGTACCTTTTGTGTGTTTTTCACATTATGGAGATCAAAATATTGCTCCATCCGTAGTATCCATGTTACAGGATCATTTCCATCAAACTTCCTCATATCCATTTTTGGAATATGGTGGTTCTTCCCGCCAACATTAGAGTTTATGAAATCACGATTAACATTTATTTTGTTCTCATCATGAGGTTCTTATACTATATTTTCACCATTAGGAAACATTTCTTGTATCAACTTTGTCAAATCTTCGATGTTTGATTTTAGATCATCCATCTTAGCTTCCATGCCAGCTTCCATGCCATCCATCTTAGCTTCCACGCCTTTCTTCAAACCGTCCATCTTCACTTCCACGCCATCCATCTTAGCTTCCATGTCTTTCTTCAAACCGTCCATCTTCACTTCCACGCCTTTCTTCAAAACTTCCATTTCATTTTTTGTTGTTCTTTTGAGAGTGAAATTTGTTGCACTTGCTCTTGTAATTTTGATAGATCATGTTGCAATTCTTCATCTTCATGAGTCATGGTAGAGCCTTCTGAAGGCTTAATGGGTGTTGAATTCTTTTTAGGCGCCATTTTAGAATCCAATATTGATACCTATTCTTTTACTTGCTTTGAGGAGCTCGATATTGAAATTGAATTATCTCTGTAATTGAAAATCTTAAATATTTGAAATTCATCCCTGTAGTAGCGCTCTAAAGCTTCTTTAAAATGCCCCAGGTCTGATCTAATTTGGATTCCCCAATACAAAGTTGTGTCCAATCTCTCACAATGACCTAATTCTGGACTGGTTCAATAGAGCAAATTTGTAGGACTTGCCACGTGTCACTGTTTCGTCCTTTGTCTCTGAAATTGATAGCCAAGAAACTAAAGTCCATGTACTTGCAACCAATTTTTACGGCACTCAAATCCACTGCCCAGAGAGAGATTTATTGAACTTTTCCCACGATCACCTCTTTGAGATGAAATTCAGGAGCCTGAAAAAGCACTACCTTCCACAGATCATATCTCCAAAAATATTGTGAACCAAGCTCTGAAATTTTTTGACAAATTTCCTCAGGATTTCAGCTTCGTACCATACAAATTTTAGATTCTAAACCTTCGTAGAAAAAGCATTATAGCGAATATTCCATGATGACCTGTTTAGGAGCTTGAAAAAAGACCTAACTTGCACAGATGCTATCTCCGAAAATATTGCGAACCAAGCTATGAAATTTTTAGAAAATATTCCTCAGGATTTCATCTTTGCACCCTAAAAATTTCAGCTTCTGAAACTTCGTGGAAAAAACTTTATAGCGAAAATGCCATGATGACCTGTTTGGAGCAGCGAAACCCTAGAATCCAAACCTCTGATACCAAATGTTGTGTAACCAGCTCCAAAAAGAGAAGAAAAGATATATCAACGCCTTAGAAATGAGCCACTTCAAGGGGGAAACCTCCAATACATTACATAAATGAAGAAATCTTGGATGATACAATTTAAAAAACCTCCTTTCTATATATAGGAGTCCATGGGGCCATAATGTAATCCTAGTGGGCCACAATGTAATCCTAGCCGACCTAACAATAATAATTTAAGGGCACAATAATAACAAAATGGGGGTTACAAGGGTACAATAATAACAATAAGGGGGTTACACTAACAACAATAAGGGACTATACTAGTAATATAGGGACCTAACATGCAGCTCATAAACAAAGGTTACAATGTAATCTTTAAGAATGATGTGTGCACAATAAAGGATATACCTCCAAGCAAGAAGATTATTGCTGAAATACAAAAGAACAACAATAGAATGTTTCCACTCAAGCTCAACACTGACTTGAAAGGAAAAGGAAAGAATGTAGTAGCTGTAACACAAGAGGTCTTCCAGAAGGAAGTGAAAGATGAGAAATGGTTATGGCACTTGAGATTTGGACATCTCAATTTCGGAGGATTAAATTTGTTGCACAGAGAAGGAATGGTAAGAGGTCTACCATTGATTGAGAAACCGGACAGCCTATGTGAAGGTTGCATCTTGGGAAAACAACACAGAGAAAACCTTCCATCAGGGAAGATCATAAGGGCAAAATCACCCTTAGAAATTATTCATTCAGATTTATGTGGGCCAATGCAAACAACATCAGTTTTAGGTAGCAATTACATGCTAACCTTCATTGATGATTTCCTAAGGAAAGTGTGGGTTTATTTTCTGAAATATAAAAGTAAAGTCTTTGAAATTTTTTTCCATTTCAAAGCTCTTGTAGAGAAACGGAGCGAGCAGCATATCAAAGTTCTTAGAACTGATAGAGGAGGTGAGTACATCTCAAAATAATTTCTGTGTTTTTGCAGAGAGAATGTTATACACAAACAGTTTACTACAAGGTACACACCACAGCAAAATGGAGTTGCTGAAAGGAAGAGTCGAACCATAATGGAAATGGTGAGAAGTATGCTAAAGGCAAAACACTTTCCAAATGAGTATTGGACAGAAGTTGCAAATTGTGCAGCATACATCTTGAATAGATACCCAACAAAATATGTAATGAACAGAGTTCTAGAAGAAGCGTGGAGTGGCAGAAAACAGGGAGTCACCCACATGAGAGTTTTTGGATATGTGGCATATGCACACATTCCTAATCAGTTGAGGAAGAAGTTGGATAGTAAGGGGGAGAAGTGCATCTTCCTTGGATATTGTGAATATTCCAAAGGATATAGATTTTATAACCCATCCACAAAGAAATTTGTGATAAGCAGAGAAGCATGGGATGGAAGCATTGAGAAAACAGTCAATGTCAAAAGTTGTTTATCTCATGATGAAGATGAGGAAGATATGGCTGAAAATAATACCTCATCGGTAGCACAACCTCCGCCAACACAAGGACAGCAAGGGACACCTCAAGCAGGAGTAAGAACACCCTTGAGAAGAGATGGGAGTGCTTCTCCAAGCACACCACATGGAGCAGATTTGAGTGCTTCTTCAAGCACAAGTACACCAAATGAAAGAGGAACAAGATTCAAAAATCTTAGTGAGATTTATGAGCAGGAAGCGGCAAATGAAGGTATGAACTCCTTATTTGCTTTGTATTGTCATGTTCGGATGATCCTATTCATTTTTAACATGCCATAAAAGATATAATATGGATAGAAGCTATGGATGATGAAATTAATGCCATAGAGAAGAACAAAACATGGGAGTTGGTTGATCTCCCAGAAGGTAAAGAAGTCATTGGAGTAAAATGGGTCTACAAGACCAAAAGTAATGTTGAAAGTAAGATAGAAAGACACAAGGCCAAACTTGTTGTCAAGGGATATAAGCAGCAGCATGGAAGAGACTATGAAGAAACTTTTGCACCAGCTGCAAGAATGGAAAAAGTGAGAGTAGTGCTGTCCATAGTAGCACAAAAAAATGGAAAGTATACCAAATGGATGTAAAATCACCATTTTTAAATGGAGTGTTAATGGAAGAGGTTTATGTGGAACAACCTCTAGGCTATGAGAAAAAGCCAAGAGCACAAAGTGTGTAGATTGAAGAAAACTCTTTATGGGCTGAAGCAAGCACCGAGAGCATGGAATAGTAGGATAGATTCCTATCTACTAGAAAATGGGTTTGAAAAATGTCCAGGAGAACCCACATTATACATCAAAGAAAAATATGGTAAGATGCTCATCATTGTGTTATATGTTTATGATGTGATATTCACAGGTAATGATGATTACCTCAGTGAAAATTTTAAAATAGTCATGAAAGATGAATTTGAAATGACTGACATGGGATTGTTGAGATAATTCTTAGGAATAGAAGTAGAACAGAATGAAAATGGGATTTTTATCTCACAAGAAAAATATGTGAATGAAGTTTTAGAAATATTTAATATGCAGGACTACAAAGCAGCAATTACTCCCACAGTAATGGGATTGAAGTTGAGTAAATATGATAGCAGCAAGGATTTTGATCCAAGTTTGTATAAAAGCATAGTTTGCAGCCTCATGTATTTGACTGCAACTAGGCCAGATATTATTCATGATGTTAGTTTGATTACCAGATTTATGGAGAGGCCGAAAGAAGCACATTGGCAAGCAGCGAAGAGAATTCTGAGTTGTGTGAAAGGAACTAAAAGGTATGGGATTTTATATATTACTTTAGAAAATTCAGAGTTAATTGGTTACACTGATAGTGATTGGGTTGGAAGTTTAGATGATCGGAAAAGCAAATCCAGTTATGTTTTTCATATGGGTTCAGGAGCCATTTCATGGGCTTCTAAGAAACAACCTATTATAGCATTATCTACAGCAAAGGCAAAGTATGTGGCAGCTACAGCATAAATGTGTCAAGCAGATTGGATGAGAAGTTTGTGTCAAGAACAAGTAAAGGGCACAGTGATTTATTGTGACAATAGCTCAGCTATTGCATGATCAAATAATTATGTGTTTCGCAAGAGAACGAAGCACATAGATGCCAAGTTTCACTATATGAGAGAATTGGTGAACAATGGAGAAATTGTTTTACAGCATTGTAGAACAGAGGAGCAGTTTGCAGACATATTGACAAAGCCATTGGGGCAGAAGAGTTTTGAATATTTAATAAAATGCTTGGGTATGAATGATAACTCATCAGCTGAATTTAAGGGGGAGTGTTGAAAATATTAAAGTCACCTGCGTACCCTGTGCAGGTAGAAACATAGTACAAGGGGTAGAGAGCTTGCGTGCACATCACTATGCATTCAAGAGGAATGGAGAAACCATAAGGATGGATTTAATGTTGATGGGAAGCAGCCACCATTGTAGAGGAGAATTAATTTTGTTATGGGTGTAGCCGAATTTGTAGAAGGAATGAAGACTTTCGTGGTTTAAACCACGCAACAACAGATTTTTATTAAAGAGAAGTATTTTCGGGATTTTAAGCCCTCAATAACCAAATATGAAGAATTTTTTACTCAAAAGCGCCAAGTCCTTTTAAGTTTTTAATGGGGCACGTCATAGTGGTCCCCACCATCTTTTGGATCGCGATCGTAAATCGCAACAAAAAAGTGGTTTAGTGTCTTGTTGATATGAAGAGTTCCGATGCAATTATCGCAATCACACATCGCAAAGGAACGATGTAACTTTTCACCATCGCAAAGTGTTACCGCTGATTGAAAGCTTGCGATGTGATGCAATGTGGTCCTGCCACAATCGCATATCGCAATTGCATTCACTAAAATCCATCTGCCATATGTTGTGTTTCATTGTAATGTTTGCGATGCGATTGTCGCAATCGCAATCGCAACATCCAAAATGTGTTTCCGCCTACCACTTATGTTTTCCGCCGATGCCGACGGTGCAATGCGATGTGGTCCCACCATAGTCGTACATCGCACATCGCTCATCGCAATCGCAATGTCCAATTTCTGCTATTCCGCCAATCACAAATCGTAAATCACAAGTTCAAAGTTCATTTCGCCAAGTTTTTTGTTCCGCGGATCGCCGATCGCCGATTCGGAAGGGGGCTCCCCTTGTATATCATGCCAAAGAAGATTTTAGATTAAAGTTTATGTTCCGACAATGTATTTCTTATTGTAATTTTTTTATATGTTTTATTCCATCACACCATATAAAAAGAAAAGGCCTGTAGGCTCATTGTATTGCATTGTATTTTTGTGTTGTATTGCTGTGTAAGCCTACAGGAAGAGAAAACACAGTGAAGACCACAGAGCACTGTTTTGTGCATCTTGAGAGACAAAGATATTTGTGTGAGCACTGCGCCTATAGCAGTAAAAAAAATTTGTAATCCCACTTTAGTGGAAGAAAGTTGTAATAGTTTTTAGTTCTGTTAATGAAATAGAAAAGAATTTTTATGCAATCTCTGTCCAGTAGTAAGAAGAATTTATTTTTTTATTCTCTGTGTTTGAAGGAGAGTATTATTCTCTCAGTTCTTTGTTCTGGAATTATTAGAAATTCCCATAGTTTCCACTAGTTTGTTTTAGTAAAAGCCTCCACCTAGGCATTCTCTGTAAAGGCATATAGCTGGTGCGAGGGAGCTCATCGCTTCATAAAGAAATGCGTAGATGCTGGAAATGTGGAGGCTTGCTATACTATCGGGATGGTAAGCTGAGTATTTTCCTCTTTTTTTTGGCTTTAAATTTTTGGTAACCGTTGTCACCTCAATGTTTAGCAATTCCTTGTGTCTGACAAGTTTTTAAATTTTTTATGGGGCTTCCTGCAAATTATATTCTACTGCTTGCAAAACAGGGGGCGCGAGGCATCTATAATGGTGAAGGCCGCTATTGCATCTCACATCCCTGAATTATATTCTCTGGCCATAATACAATTCAAAATAGGGGGCGCAGGGCATCTCTGATGGTGAAGGCCGCTATTGCATCTCACGCCCCTACATTATATTCTCTGGAAATAATACAATTAAAAACAGGGGGCGCGGGGCATCTTTGATGGCAAAGGCCGCTATTGCATCTCACGCCCCTGCATTATATTCTCTGGATTGTCATTCTACACTGTCATCGAGGAGCTTGGGTGAGTAAAGAAAAAACTACATCACCTTAATTACTCAGTAGAGTGAACTTCCTTTTCATTTCACTTGACCATGCTTACTTCCACTGCTAGAGTTTCAGTTTGAGGGTCAAAATTTTTTTACAGGGCATCAATATTCCTTTAGGGTCTTGAGATGTGGAGGGACAACCTTTTCTTCTGCCCGAATTCTATCAGAATTTTCTTTTCTTTGATTTATATCAGTAACTAGACCTACCCATTATGAATTGAATTTAAGAGCTAGAATGAATATCAGGGTAAATTTATAAATGGATGCGTGTGAGAAAACCTAAATATTTGAAAATGTTGGTCTCTCAGATATCAACCATTATTAGTGGAAATGAACACCAAGAAGGGTAATAAAATCATATTTATATTTAAGCCAGATGGGTTTAGTTGCTCTGAGGTTTGGAGTTGGACCTCACATTATTTTTAAGCATTGTACACATTTACTCCCTCAAGTTTTCAGCAGAGACCCCATTTCTCTTAGTACAATTATTGAATTTTTAAGCACTGTACACCTTTAATCCCTCAACTCATTTGTAGATACCTATTTCTCTTGGTGCAATTATTTAATTACTGGGTATATGGTTTTTCTCTATGCAGCACACTTGTTTAATTCATATGATTTTTGTTCTTTCTTTTCTGCGCAACATGCCATAGCTTTTCTGAAAGGAGGAGAATATTTTGGTGCAAAAGTAACTATGAACATCTGGAATCCCCAAATAGGAGCCTTGAACGAATTAATTCTATCTCAGATGTGGGTTCTTTTGGGATCATTTGATAGTTCTGATATTAATAGCATTGAAGCAGGCTTGCAGGTGATTCTTGTTAATAAAATTCCTTTAGTCTTTGGATATATTTTGAAGTTATAAGATATAGATGTGTTGTTATTGCACTGATCGCCAGGTTAGCCTAGTGTTGTATGCAGACCGCAGACCTCGTCTCTTTACTTATTGGACGATTTTTTTACAACACTCCTTACTCTTTTTCAATTTCTGTTGAAAAACTTTTCACTTATCAACATCTTCAAATGTGAATGAATTTCTCCAAACTTCCAACTCCTTAGAATGTGAATGAATTTTTGACCACCTCATTAGTTGTGGGTCATTATTGCAAAATTTTGAATGAATTGACTGTGTCATAGCAAAAAATCATCCTGACAGCAATTACAATTTAGTTAAAGATGGTTTTCTTTGTAAGGTAAATCTGCATTCTGTGGTCCAAAAAGCATACCGACAACACCAAGAGGAGAAATTACATTTCCATCTTTAGGCTGCCATTATTCCTCTAGGAAGTTTAACAGAACAAATCAACTTTAGTTTGCAGAGGGGTTTCCTCTTGCTATGTTTGCATCACTAATGGTAGAATTTACAGCGAGATTAAAGAACCTTGCAGTGGGAGTTGAGGAGTTGCGGAAGCTTGCTAGGTTTAAACCTACAATAGAAGGGGGGATGAACTGGGGTGGGATGATTTATACAAGATCCAAGGACTTTGTTTCCACTCATAGTGATACTCACGCAGCTGAGTAGTGTCTCTGTACACTCTCAAGAAGTGTAATTACGACAGAGTAATATATTTACACCTAAAACTAAAGAGAAAAATCCTTCAATATTAACATAGAGACATGTTCATAACACCAGACATGGAGGACGAAGTCGAGACCTCACATTATTTTTAAGCATTGTGCACATTTACTCCCTCAAGTTTTCAGTAGAGACCCCATTTCTCTTGCTACAATTATTGAATTTTTAAGCATTGTACACCTTTACTCCCTCAACTCCTTAGTAGATA
The DNA here is from genome assembly GCA_034641835.2 of Pinus albicaulis. NCBI lineage: Eukaryota > Viridiplantae > Streptophyta > Pinopsida > Pinales > Pinaceae > Pinus > Pinus albicaulis. Next base: position 940,291,644 of record CM076584.1, on the reverse strand, counting down.
CCCATTTCTATTGGTGCAATTATTTAATTACTAGGTGTATGGTTTTTCTCTGTGCAACATGCATGTTTAATTCATATGATTTTTTTTCTTTCTTTTCTGTGCAGCATGCCATAGCTTTTCTGAAGGGAGGAGAATATTTTGGTGCAAAAGCAACTATGAACGTCTGGAATCCCAAAATAGGAGCCTCAAACGAATTCATTTTGTCTCAGATGTGGGTTCTTTTGGGATCATTTGATGGTTCTGATCTTAATAGCATTGAAGCAGGCTGGTAGGTGATTCTTGTTAATAAAATTTATCTAGTATTTTTATATACTTTGAAGTTATAAGATATTGTTGTGTTTTTATTGCACTGATCACCATGTGAGCCCAGTGTTGTATGGAGACTGCAGACCTCGTCTTTTTACTTATTGGACGGTTTGTTTACAACATTCCTTACTCACTTTCAATGTCCGTTGAAACAATTTTCACTTAGCAACACCTTGGAATGTGAATGAATTGCTCCACACTTCGAACTCTTTAGAATGTGAATGAATTTCTCCCCACCTCATTAGTTCTGGGTCATTATTGCAAAACTCTAAACTAATTGAGTGTGTCGTAGCAAAAAAATCATCATGACAGCAATTACAAATTGGTTAAAGATGGTTTTCTTTGTAAGGTAAATCTCTGCTTGCAATTTTTGTCAAGGAACATATTGGATAAAATATTTATTCCAAAAGAAAATAAAAGGTGTTTGGTCTCAATCTAGTTTCCTAAACTGAGATCATTTAATTGTCAACCAGGATTTGTAAACTGCTGAAGTGAAGTGTACCATATGTACCTAGGTGCTTGTTTCCTAATGCGTTGTGTGTAGTGTTTTGTGATGTTTTTGGTCTTTTGTGATGATTTATGATGTTTTTGGTCTTTTGTGATGATTTTAATGGAAATGTCTAGAAAACTAATGGAAAGGGGTTGGTGGTCAAAAACAAAGTTAAGCCTAATGTATGGAATGGCAAATGCAATTGGGAACACTGAAGCAAAATCTAAACTATGACTAAATAAAAGCAAAAGCTTGATGATGACTTTTTAGGCAAATGACACAAACTAAACTTGAGAAATGATCACTAAATATGCAAATCCTCTAACTAAACAGTTAAACACTAATCTTACCATGATGCAACATTTTGTTCTAAGCTCTTCTATTCTATGACTAATTCCTAGTTCTATTCTGCAATTTAATTGAATATCACAGAACCTTTACTCAAAGAGTTATTGGTTTCTTTTTCGAAGTAGTTCTTTTGAGGAAGAGCTCTGTTTATAAAATAATGAGAAGATTGCAGAAATACTTCAGACCTTATAGTGATGTTATCTTCTGTTCATATGGCTATGGATCATTTGTAGATTTTAGAACAAAAAGATGTTTGTGAATAATGAAGGTTGTTTTATTAATCCTAATAATTGAAGTAATCTATTGTGAAATGGATGACAAATTGTATATGCAAGTGCAATGAGTTAATATAAGAATGAACCTAAGATGCCACTAATCTAGAACAATGTTGAACTATAAGTCATCATCAAACTTGAAACAAAGTAATTGAACATGAATTAAATGCAATGAAACTCCGGAGAATTCTAACTATGCTAACATGCCTTATTCTATGAAGTTACACAATCTGTTTGTTCATCATTAGTGATATTTTGGAAGAGTTCCTTCTTTTGGAAGAGGTAGAACAATTCTGACTGTGTAATTAGATGCAAATGCAAATATAAAGGACTGAAAGCAAATGAAAAACTAAGATATCATATCCATATCCCACTCGTCATTATGATGTCTTGGGCAAGCGTTTAAGAGCAAGAACAGAGATGATACTTAGTGCAAACACACAACTAAATCATTCATTATCACGGTCATATCTTGAACTTCTTAAGAATTTATTGGAAGAGTTTCTTCTTGTGGAAGAGTGATTAGAACAAGTGTAACTGTGATAGTGAATAGTAAAAACTACAACTAAATCCTACAGTACCATAGCTATTCATCATTAATCATTATAATGTTTTGGAAGAGTGTCTTCTTGTGGAAGAGTTAGAATAAATGTAACTACAGTAGCTAGTTAAAACAACTATAAATTCAACTCCTAATCCTACAATACTATAGTCATTCAACATTCATCATTATAATCTGTTGGAAGAGTGTCTTCTTATGGAAGAGCTAGAATGAATACGACTACAGTAGCTAAAAAAAACAACTACCAATTCAAATGCAAAACGTAAAGGCAGCTAGGAAACTTATCTAATTTACGCAAAATAAATCCGTGCAAGAGGCAGGGGCCCTCTACCACTTGACGGCATTCAACTCCAAATTAAATCACGCCTTCAAAATAACTTTGTCTGCTCCATTAACGATGAAATAGTTTGAACATAACACTCTGCGTTTTTCAGGAATGTAGCACAGAGTCTAAACAAAATCTAGCATCAAATCTAACATAAAATCTCTAACATAGCTCTCGGTCTCCCAAGAGTTTATAAAGAAAATGCACGTAACAATACTTGCAACAATTCAGGAACATTTTTTTTCCTTATCGGAATCACGTTGGGACTCTTTGAAGTGGCTGCGTGAAGAGGAAAATACATCTGGACTGAGACAGTCCTAATAGAAGTCTTCCTTCTTAAATGTGTTCCCCACGTTCATAACCGTACCCAGAATCCATTTCTTCCTCCATGATGAGGAACGAACCATATAGACATGACGTGGATCATGCCCATATGCGAATTTCCTTAAGAGGCCACCTGGAACATACTCAAACATGAAGGCAGCTGCAGAATCGCCGGTTAGCTACGGAATGTCTGCATTCTGCAGCTAGTTCCAGTCAAAATTCTTAACAATGGAAAAAATCACAAAATTTAACAAGTCAGTCATGTAAGTCATTCTAGAAGTAATTTTAACTATATTTATTGATAAATTGGGTCTAAGATAGCAATGGAAAAGGGAAAATGAGGTAAAATGAAGTGAAGGAAAACACAATTTTGAGGCTCAACAAAAGGTTCAAGGAATATGGATAATTTTAGTAGAATGTTGGATATGATTTCAAACAATACGGTCTAAATGAAAAGTTCCCATGCCACATGATGTTGTTTCTTATTGTCATTTCCTTTTAATCGTGTCCTAAAATCTAGCAATTTATTGGCTTACTGGTTTTATTAGTAAGATACCTTATATCTAAAAGCCTCTCTTGTTTTATATACTGGGGAAGTTGTCATGGCTGAAGGTCATAATTGTTCATTGTCTATGTGCTAGCATGGTATGAAATCCATCTTATCTTATCTGCTGAGTGGTTTCGGGTTATTCTAATTCTTTAATTTGTGTGCCACTTTGATTATTTCTATTTTATTTTTAGCAAAGGTCCTGTTTGCTGAGCGATTTTGGGTTATTCTAATTCATTAATTTGTGTGCCACTTTGATTGTTTCTATTTTATTTTGATCAAAGGTCCTGTTTTGATTTGTTGTAAAAAACTTGTTAATGGATAGGTCATTCAATCTTCTTCTTAGAATTATGTATTCCCTTTGAATTTTGTACAAACAATTGAAGATATATAATAACATAAAACCATATATGAATCTGCCCTGGCTAATATAATATCTAAGCATGTGGGCCTCTGCTGCAAGGGATGCATAGGATCTTCTTATATTTTGTATAAATAGGATTTATTATTTTCAATAGGTTGATTCTTCAAAACATGTCAGCTCACCTGATCTTGTTACAGCTGGAAAAGGATTTATTCATTTTCTAGCTTAGTTTGTCTTCTCTGTATTAACAGAAACGTGGCTACAATTATTTATTCCATAATGCTTTATGGTACTCAGTTTTTTATGCTCTTTGTTGCATCTTTTTCTCTCTTATTCAATGTTGGATTATGATGGATCCTATTTTCCTGTATTTTCCCTATTGTAACAGTGCATGGTTTTGGATTAAGTTAATCACTGTTAAGATAATGGTTAATTTCCAATCCTTATTTCTTAATTTTTAGTCCTGTATATTTCTCTTTTATTGTTTTCAGAGGCTTAAATTCAACGCTTAAGAGGTGGCTTCTTAATTTTCCTTAATAATTAATTTGTCTCAAGGTCTTTTCAGTCTTATTTCTTGACAGAATAATTTGCCGAGCTTTCAACAAAGAGACTTAAATTCAACCCTTAAAAGGTGGCTTTCTAGTTTTCTTTCATTTGTCTTTGGGAAATTTTAGTCTTATGTATTAAAACAATAATTTGTGAAGCTTTCAACCCACATTCTATTAATGTGATATATGCTCGACACACATTGGAAATTAAAATCTTTAGAGAATCAGATTATGGGAAATAGGGTTTGATGACTTCCAACATATGTTGCATTGTTTCGATTTAACAACAATATAACAACATACATTTTTGTTGTATAACACTGACTTACAACATTATAACAACATCCTTTTTTTTTGGTTATTTGCCTGACTTAGATACAAAAAAATAGCCAGCTGCCTTGCTAATATACTTCAGACTTGCTTGAATTCAGCTAAAGCAAATTTATGAAATATCTCAAAAAAAATTCATCTCTGAGAAAATTAAAACAGCTACAAAATCAGCACTGATAGTGACCTAAAATTCTGAAAATTTGAAGAATATGGAGAGAGTTATAAGTTTCAAGGACTAAACTGTCATTAAGTGCTGACCATAAATCTATTTGGTGCTCTGAGAAAGCAATATCATCCTTGTAAGAGTACAGTAGATTAGAGAATTACTTATATTTGAAGAGAGTTGAAGAGATTCAAATTCAATAATAAATTTTCCCTCCCATTCCTCAAATAATATGTATCCACGTTCTAGAGATAAAACTCTCTTTGATAATTTATACTCCACAGTTAAGTTCGTTTTCAAATTAGTTTATTGGTTTATTTTATTAGTTGTCAAGTTAGTTGTAAGAGAATCAATACATATCATGAGAAGATATTAGTGGTTGATTTGGCAAACAATAATATACTTATTGATCCACGCGCTATGATATTTTTGGAAAACACCATTCTGTTTTGTTTTCCTATTGTAAATTTAAGTGGCGTGCCACACAACTTAAAAAGTTCAAATGGTGTCCTATGATAGGTTAAAAAATGCTAATTATGGCCTCTTCCATAATTATGGTTTCAATTATTACCTAATTTAGTTTTCAATATTGAAGAACACAAATAGAATAGCACCATTCTTTCCAATAGTCAACAATTGAGGTTAATTTGAAGATGTATATATGAACTATTGGGAAACCTAGGAAAAAATATAATGATATTACTCCATAGGGCATGGTGTGCTTTCCAATTATCGACTTTGTATATTTTTGTCACATAACAAATATATTAATGTGGAAACACCCTTTACAAGTTCTTTTTCAAATCTTCAAAGTTATTTTGCTGCCTTGAATCAGCATTCTCTATTTTCTCAAATTTAATTTTGTATCTTTTGTCAAATTGCAATATGTGCATGGTCAAATTTGGTTGTGTTTTAAGAGTTCTTGCTATGTTACTGGGTGGTTTTTTGTTTCAATATATTTGGTAATGAAATTTATGTCTATTTCTTGGCTACTCAAAATTTGATATTTATAATTTTTGTGTCTTTTGCAAAAAATGATTTTGGTAACGAAATTTATGTCTATTTCTTGGCTATTCAAAATTGGATATTTGTAATTTTTGTGTCTTTTGCAAAAAATGCTTGTTTATCAGCAATTCAAGTGAATATCAGTGAAAAAACCATTGTAACATCCCTACTTTGATGATCTAGATAAATCTCAATTCTAAGACTCCTTTAAGGATTTAAGAAATTATATATTATTTACTGTGTATGTATATGTTGGTGGTTTTGGAAATGTCCCAATTTCTAAGAATTTGTTTTTGCAAAGGAAAATATTTTAGCCATTATATGTTTTTTTGATGTTTGCACAATGGAACAAGCAATGTTTGGTTGTTGTTGTGGGCCTTAAATATTGTATTCCCACACTTAGGAGAGTAATTTATTTTCAAATGTTATATTATTCAGAGCTTCTTGTACAAAAGGAAGATAAATTCAAAATAGTATATATTAATTATCATGTGCTTTGGTGTTTTTGGAAATATTTTAGCCAAATGTAGTTTTTTTATGTGTTTGCAAGGAAAACAAGCAATGTTTGGTTGTTGTGGAATTTAAATATTGAATACCGTATTCCCACACATTGGAGTAGTTTTCTTTAGAATTAATGTTCAAATGTGATATTATTCAAAACCTCTTTTGATATTGGTCTTCCATTTGTGTCTTTGTCCTTTGGAATGAAAAGATACAAAACTAACATGAAAATGAAATGTACTTACAAAATGGCTCCTCTTGTCATACTTATCTTGAAACATGGTTTTGGCATTTCGCAAAGTAATTGTGAAACATATAACATTTATTGAATCTGTTTTTCCCAAAGGGTTAATATTGGTATTAATTTCCATAGTGGCACTATTTACATTTTCCAGTTGGAAATGGAAACAGTTTTTTTGGTTGCTATTTATGAATGCAGTTTGGGGTAGGCTTTTAATTTTAATAGATGCCTTGGACTTTCATTTACCTTAATACATTACCTTGATACTAGTAGAATGTTAAGGTGTTGTCATAGTATCGATGCCTTGAATTATCACTTAGCTTACCTTAACACCATCTGATTAGGTGGTTTGAGCTAAATTCATCATCCTCGTGTGAGAAATTGAAATGAGGGTAGTTGCAGGTATGGCCAAAACCAATTTAAAAGTTACCTTGTTTTCAATACTTATACTGTATCTTCCCTATGTAGATTCACTTCTAGTAGTGAATACCAAGTGAAGGATGAAGTGGGTAGTGTCAAGGCATTGGGTTTTGGGTCTTTGAATGGCTCGAGGAGGTTAGTAGATGGGATTATTCAAGAGTATTAGAACGAGTGGAGGAAGCCTTTGGAATGGAGGGATTTTAAAACCGAGTTTCATATCCCCTTTCAGTGTTCCCTTTCACCTCCCAGTGAAATTTCTAGTTTTAGTTGGTAATGGTCATATGTGATTTGGTATAGTTAATTGAGTTATTGGATGTTATTTATTTCTGTCATTAAACATCATATGGGCAGTTGGTTGAGTCATAGTGAAAAAGAGTGTCATGATGTAAAAGTCTAGTCCATGGAGTCATTGGTGTCATTTTTAGCCATGTAAAATGTTTTAAAATCCCTGTAAGTTATATTCAGTTCCTATTGGTCAAGAGTCAGTCTTTTTCTCACTGGGAGCATTTCTAGTGTTCTTTTGCTGATCAGGTGGATTATATTGGCATGAGGAGAGATGCTTGATGGATATAATTGTTTCTATGTTTGTACTAGAGGATTTTGTTGCTAATGTTTATATGCATGTTTCTAGTGTTTTGGCCATGATTTGATTTTTATGGTGATGGAGAGAGTATCGTTACTCATGGTTTATTATTGTTGATGCTCATGATGTTGTTATTGTTGCTGCCTATGACACAATGTTTCTCATATTGTACTTATTTTGTTAATGGATATGCTTCGCTTCTATTGATGTTTATGCAAATCACATGCTTGCTACTATTATTGATGGTTTTGGAGAGATTGTTTTTGCTGATGGTCATGAGAGGATGCTGCTACTTCCCACATTGTGTTGATGGTTATGCTTGTTACTGCATATTGAGGGTTGTGTAGTAGTAAAATCTAATTCGTATGTAGGGGTAGTGATTGATGACTAGGAGAGCTTTAGCACTTTGCCATTGATGTCAAAGGGGCAGTTCTTGAGGTATTCAATTTGTTCAGAGGTCATCGTCAGATGGATAGTTCAGCTGAGGTTTCCATCAATGCCAAAGGGGGGTATTGTTGGAATTGATGATACAGTTGTTGGTATTGATGTTAGTTGCAGTGTTTGATGGTTGGAATTGATATCAACCTGGTTGTTTGCGGATGTTTTGATAATAATTGTGTTTCAATTAGCTTGAGTGTTATTATGGTAGTTGTATGGTTCCTTATGTGTAGATGATTGTTTTGCGGGTAGCTTGAGTGACATATGTACTCCTTGATGGATTGGCTTACATATGTCATGATTGTGTTACTTGACTTGTAAGTTACAGGGTGCTTTGGTAGTTATGTTGGTGTTGGTATATGTGCGGAGCAAGTATTACCTTGGTACTGGTGATATTGGTTTTGGTATTACCATGGTACAAGTATCCTTGGTATTGGTTTTACAATGGTATCTACCTATGGTATTGACCTAGAGTTTAACATGGTACATGGGTGCATGGTATTGGCGTAACCATGGTATTTACTTATGGTATTGGCCTGCAATTTACTATGGTACTAGTGTTCATGGTATTAGGATATCCTTGGTATTTTTCCAAGGTATTGATTGGAGATTGTTGAGCACATTTTGACGTATATTCTTATGATAGTGTGGATTTTTTTTGTGGGTGTTAGAGTGAGTGTGTGATATAGAATTTCATCTTGCATATTTCTTACCAGTAGCGTTATTGGGTGGTGTCATTATTATACTTTATTTTTCAGATCAAATTAGAGAGTAGTTGTTGGGTTCTCATGTTGAGCATGGAGGTGTTGAGGGCGATGAGGCTCATGGTAGATGGTGTGTAGATAAGGGGAGTGCCTTATAGAAGAAAAATTAGTATGCGAATCAATTTCTCTAGAGCCCGGTGGATTGCAGAGGCTTGCTGGTTGTAGCAACTTCCAGCAAATGGGTGTTCTTAGAGTCATGTGATAAGAGTATTTTTTTTCTGATGTTGCTAGTAGGTTGTCTTAGTACTCGAGTTGTCCAGCTACTAGGTGGTAGCTCCTATACGTAAACAAATTTATTTAGCATAATAGAAGAATTGAGCAACAGAGCAGCGGGTGGTTTGTTTTCCTTGGAGAGGGTTTTCCACCATAAATCTCAGTGTTTCTATGTGTGCATGTTATTTATGTTTCTATTATTGGTTATGCATATTGATACTTTTATGCTTGATGTTTAGTTTTAATATGCTTCTCATGATTCACAACATGTATATATATGCTTATCTAATGTGCTACTTATAATTAAATGAATGAGGGCTTGAGAATAAAATAAAATAAAAATATAAGCCACAATAGTGATTCACCCCACCCCCCCCCTCTCCTAGTATTGTTTCACATTTCAACATAGAAAAGGTGCCAAAAGGAATTCTCTCTAATATTATAAAGATATGTTTTTAATTTCTTTGATTTAGTACTAATAAGCTAGAAGGAATCATCTTGGTGAAGTGGGCTACGATAGTTAATGAAAAAGCCTTGGTGGCTTGGGAATCAAGAACATTTATCATTTTAGTAGAGATCTCGTAGAAAATAATTGATGGAGGTTGACATACATAAGATCCATATGGTGTATAATAATGAATTTAAAGTACATGGGATGTCTCTCAATCAAATATTGGATTCATGTTCCTAAGAATTCAACAATGAATGGATCAACGGTTTGAAAGTGTTCATGGATAATTTCCCTCCAATCTATAAATGGAAAACACAAGAAATAGATAATGGTAAATAGGTTCATCTTGGTGAATACCCTTGGCTTGAGAATGATGAAAATTGCCGGCTATAGAAAATATTGATTAATTAACTTCATGAAAATGGTGTTTACTCGTTATGGTACATTAGATTCTCCATTCTATTCTCATTGGTTCAAAGAAAGTGGCTATCAAATTGATCATGAGAATGATTTGGCGGGTGAATGGTATTTATATGTAGTGAGTCTTGTCCAAATTTGGAGGAATCATTATGTTGGATTAAAAAACCAGCTATAGGTGCATTCACAACAAAGTTAGAATACAAGGAATTGGTGGAAAATGGTTTTTAGGAAGATCACATATGGTGCTGGGTGTAACAGCACCTCATTGATTTTCCATGTAAATAAAATAATACCAAGGTCATAGGAAATGTCTTCCAAGCTAAATGGTGGGTAATCATTATATTGAGCATCACTTGTGAATCAATAATGGATATGGAAATTGGCAAAGGAAAGAGGCAATAATTAACATTAATTATGAAAATAAAGGAAAAAAGGAGAAAAGGAAGGTGACGAGACAAAAATTTAAATGTAAAGGAAATTAGATGAAAAATAAAGAAAAATGAAGAAAATAGAGGCCTCAATGATCAGAAGGCTTCAAAGAAGCAATTGTTATCTCTTTGACAGTTTTGAGTTGAGCACGTTCTCATTCTCTTATACTCTTGCACACTTAGAGAAATATTGGATCATTCTCGTATTCACTTGTATTGAAGAAATGAAAGAAAGGAAACCAAGGGAGTGGAAGGGAATAGTTGGATCAACATCTACAATAGGGGTACTTTGTAGGTAACTAGTTGCATGTGTGATTTCGTTGTTGACTTTTAGATGCATGGTATATGCATGTGGTTCCTTGGTTTTTCGTTTTCATTGGCATGGATATTTTCATGGAATGAAAATGATTTGAACCTTGCCTTGCCATTTCTTGGATATCAATGGTGTTCTATGTTTCCCACTTGTCTTATGATTAGTGCTCAGGTTCTTGATGGATGTGGGTTGGAAAAAATGTTTTGGAAGCCTTGAAACAATTTGGGTTGAGTTACTATTTCCTAGAGTTGTAGGTCTGGAAAAACATTTTGGAGCCCTTGGTGGGTTGAATTAATAGTCCCTACAGTGACGGTTGGAACAAACGCTCTGGAGCCCTATAAGGTTGTGGGTTCAATTACTAGTTCGGGGAGCCTTGGAAAACTTGGGTACAGACTGATTTCGTTGATGTTGGTTATTTTCATACCATAGATATGGAATCATTATAGTTAAGGGTTGAGGTGGTTTGGCCTGTAGAAGCCCTTATTGGTTTTTTCTTGGTTTATTCCATGACATGACACATTCATGCTTGGAATATGTCATAGGGGAGATTGGCTAACAAATGGATTTGCTCCAGCCCAATTTATGGTCAAGTGGTACGTGGAAGTCCTTCACTTGGTTGCCATTATCATATGTTAATAAGGGTTCATTTCCTAATTTGATTTATGAGCACTTTTATTGGTTATCATATTCAAATTATGATTTATTTTCCATGGTTTGTATGTTAGTTATTTGTTGGTTAAAATCTTGTTATATGTTGTACGCTATCTATTGATCTTGACATTTTTTTATAAGTATTTGAATGGTTGATGAATGCATGGACTAACAAGTGTTATTGCAGCTAGCTAGAGAGGGCTTAGAGCCTTCTTGGTGATTCTCATATTGGAAGGCTATCAATTTATGACTAGATAAACATTCATGAATTGTAGCTTACACGTTTTCCATGTGTTTGAAAAAATGTCTGTCAAGGAATAGGCATGTATACATCAAGTTCTTGCTTGATTTTTGAATGATCAATATCTTCATTGTGTTTGATTCAATTATGGAAAGTTAAATGTATTTATGGGCAGTGGTCTGGATGCTAGTCTGAAAAAGTGGCTTAGATCTCGGAACCGCTGGCACTGAACTGGAGGATTTAGGTCATAACTGCATGGAAGTACGCTTGTGAATGTGGTTGGGGCTTCATAACTACACTATTTCTTTGTTGTGTGCACATTTGGGGTGTTATGTGTGAAAATTCATAACTCCCAGAATAATATTGCATCAAACTAATATTACTTCTCCTACTTGATAGATTATACAATTTATTTACAATGTCCTACAAATAAATACTGAAGAAAATACACTGCAACCTTCAATAAATAAACTTTGGAAATCAAATGTGGAAACAAGATATGAGCAAGAAAATTAGACACACATTACACAGTTATTTTTTCACTAAGTCCCTATAAAAACCCAATTCGAGAAAACCGGTGCAGCAACTGAGGGTTTGTACTATTAAGCAGAAGTTTTTTTGAATATAATTGGATGCCCAATCTATCTATACAAAAAGAATCTGACTGGTAGAGAATTAGTGAGGATTACCTCACACTAACATTGTAGATCCGGCACTAAACCAACATTGAACTAGAAAACCCCATGCTGCCTCTATGCAGATATGTGTCACTCTGGATGGGGACCGCATCACCTCCTTCTGCTAGTCATTTTTTTGACTTGATGTTGATCTTCTTCCCCTCTGGTCTCTCACCCCGACACTCCGACACTAGATCTGACTTATCCTCAACAAAACTTTGGATCTCCTCAAGGCTTCAGTGATGCCTCCACATGGCACTGTGCTACCCAGTGTAGCTCCTATGCTTCCTCTTCTATTTTCTATTCTATGCCTTCTCTGCGATGTATTCCTGGCTCAAGAAAATATCTTCCAACCGAAACTATCACTTCCCCTCACTGCAATAGAATCAATGTTATCAAATCCTCTAGCTGCTCTATGCTGCTCACTTGATAATTTTTATCTCTAGATTCACTC